>JAWZYV010012239.1:0-137500 GCA_038373885.1 Cheiracanthium punctorium | reverse complement strand
TATAACCCATTTGTAAAATATATTAACTAAATCTGAATATCTTATAAACTGTAAATCATATTTATATACATTACCTTTGACAGCAAAAACAAATTTTTGATGCTCTACAATTTAAAATCCTTGTAGTTGATTAACCACTAAGTTGTAACCAAAACGAGATTTTCAAAATTGAAGTAGTGTTAGTAGTATATAACTACGTCTCTAGATTCTGAAATCTCAATTAGTCTTTATATCTGGCCATAATATACAGCCGGGACCAGGCTCAAGTTGATCTCTTTTTTTTTCAAGAATAATCTTATATTAGGAGGAACAACAAGCTGTGATCCAATTTTACCTTTCTCGAGACCGGTATGTACATTGTACTATACTATGAGCAAAATAAAACTTATATTTATTAAGCTGTCTAGCATTGTTCTAGTACATCCACAAACGCATTCTTTTTATTAAGCATGTGCAAATTATTATAATATTTCATTTTAACCATACAAGCTGATCAGTAACGAATTGTTTGGTTTACCTACTTTGAAGATCGTTAAGGTCTTCTGGGACAATCTGAACTCCAATAATTCAATATGCATCAGTAATAATAGTTATCGATGACCCCCCTGTGCTTCAAGTTACTACGCAAACCTATCGTGCAAACGATTAAAATTCACAGACAACATATAGCTGGACAAAGATAACTATTCAGTATTCAGATAGTTCAACTATCAATCACTTGTCACTAAAAGTGGTTCATCACAACCAATCATAACTAGCAAATGGCGGAAGGAATCGGAACCGGCGATACGGACATCGATATCTATCGCTATCCCGGTTTCCTGATATGTGTATCGTCTCTGCGCATGTGCGCAAATGGTCGTATGTTTAGTACGGTTGCCCAACACAACCTTCAAGCCCTCGGTATGGCCAAAAACGGTTGTTATTATTCCGCGGATTGGCCCAACACAAACACTTCCAGCCAATCCGATGGCCAACGGGTTGTTTACAACGGTTGCCCAAACAACATTAAGCATCCGATGGCCAACGGTTGTTGACCAAACGAGTTGCCCAACACAAAACATTCAGCCATCCGATAGCAACGGTTGTTTACAACTGTTGCCCAAAACCCACTTTCATGCCCATCAGATGGCCTCGGTTGTTTAACCAAAAACGGTTGCCCATCACACAACCTTTAGCCCAACAGAATACCGACATTTCATATGGACAGAAAACTTTCCTATTACAGTTTACGCGTATTCTTACTTACTTGATTTACCTATACCTCTTAAGCATTACTTTTTCCTGTTACAGATTTTCTAAATAGCAGTTTATTTGTTATATAAAAAATGATTGTAAAATTATATGTGTGATGGACAACATTATTAATAGTATTATAAACTTATTAAAGATAAATTAATGGCTTAATTTTCACTTTATGTTCAAAATTTTATGTCAATAACTAAGAAAGAGCTCTTTTACCTGCATTTCATTTTCCAAAAACTGTCAAATTCATTTTTTTTCTTCTAAAAATGTTAGTACTTAACAGAAAAAACAAGTACATCATTTATTTCTGTTAAAATCTCAATTATTTCGTAGTGTATAAACATTGTTCACATTACAAATATTTCAGAAGTAAAGTAGCCAGTTTTCAATTTGTATTCAAAGTATTAAGGAAAAAAAAGAAAAGAAAATTGTAAAAGTATTCAGCATTTTGTTTAGAATTAAAATACAGTATCAACACGAACACTGCAACATTACTTAGTACATTTCTTTATATAGCAATAATTGTGAGTGTTCATCTTGACCCCATTCAAGTGGCAAAGATGAACAGTAACTTTTTTTTTTTTTTTGCTTCTATGTGTAACATTATTTACATTCACCCTAACCCAATACATCACACACAATAAAATAATCAAATTGCAATAGGAATTAAAAGTGTCTTTCATAAAAATATACTAATTATGTTCATCTTAAGCCTGGTCCGTAGTATGTTTCAAAATTCTACAACGTTTGCTCAACAAACGAAGTCTAGTTTAATTTCTAAAATAGCATATTTCCAGTGATCTGTAGTCCACATAAGCATATTCTAAAATGTTCACCTCAAATTATTCTTCCTACTCGAGGATGAATTGTTGGAAAACACAAATGATTGGTCAACTTCCAACTATTTATTTCGCGTTTTTCTATGATTATCTTCATGAAATTTCTGCGGCCAGAAGACGTTAATACCATTACCATAATTCAGGAACTTGTAAATAGATGTATGCTGGTTTGGAGGTAAATTTATCATCACGCGCACACCGTTGGTACCTCCTGGTCGTGCAAGGGTGAGCTCTCTGATGATAAATTTGGAGATATTCTCAAAAAATTTAAGGCGAGAGTTATTTTGCATTTCTTATTTTCTTGTAAAAGCACTCCCACAATCTCTCATTTACATATTTTTATCTTACTATTTTTACTCCAGTGATATTATTCTTGTAACTAGTGCAGTTTATAATTATCACTTTTTAAGCATTATGCTGTCAACAAGATTTTCTTTTGGGAGTAATATTTCTATATTTTGGGTTATTTCCTTATTTAAAGATCTTGCCGAATCAACTCTATATGTATTCCTAGTGCTCCCTCAATATGACTAGGTTACTATCGAAAGAGCATAGTATAATCTGTAATTTTACTCTCATAACTTTTGAAAGAAAGAAGTTACAACTCAAAACGGGATGTTCTCGCACTGTGGATGTATCAAATACGATCTTTTACAGCATTATTAGAGGCGAAATTTGATACTTTGTGACTTCATGTCGGGAACAAATAGATGCTTAAGGAAAGCTCAGTAAACAATCGCGGAAAAGGTTTAAAATGTCATTATCCCAGATTAATCTTCAATGCTATGTTATCAATCAGCTGTAAAGAATAATTCCTTTTTTTGGATAGGTAACATTTGAATCGAGAGTTTAAAATGAAATTAATTTTCTTGAAATTAAAAGAATGATTTTACTGTAATTGATTTTATGAATTAATGGAATATTCCTGTTTTGAATTTAAAATAGTCTAGTTTCACTTAAATATTAATTAAACTAGAAGATAAAGCCCATTGTAGGGACAATTAGAAAGCGCTTTCGAAAAACATTTGACAAAAATAGGTGTACAGTCAATATATTGAATCTTCGTCCACTTAAAAAAATAACTTCAGGTTCCATTTTTTCTATAGACCAAAATAGAATTTCATTCTCTTCTGAAAGCGTGCGGAAACTTTTCGCATTCAAACGATTTCGTTTTGTGAGACCAGCCACTTTATGCTATTTTAAACGAATTGGAATCGTAATTTCCCCTTCAAATCCTGATAAACGTGACTTCAGTATGACGTAATTGTCACTTGCGGCTCATAATTTTGTCACGCAAATGATAAACTTTTTTTGAATGTCGGAAATAAATAGAACTGAAAAGAGCTAAAAATCACTTTAAAATGAGGAAACGGGTTGATTTTCAGATTTTTAAAGAAGCGCAGATTTTTTTGTATATTTTTTTACATAAGTATGAAAAATTTAAACGGATTGAACAAACGGTGCAGATGTTATTGCGCTTTTTGTAAGTAACTTTTTTATTCTTTTAGGAGTGATGGTGGTAAAAGTTCTGTCTTAGAGTGGCCCCCGGAGTTGTTAGAGAGTCATTGAGTCAGGGATCAGCGTAACTATATAGTAAGATAAACCAAGATATCCTACTGCTTTCTAGCCTTGTGATTTTGTGCATTTGTCTGTTTAACTGCTCTATGATTTATGATTAAAGCAGACAAATTCATGCAAAAAGACTAATATCAGCAATAGGATCTTTTATACAGCAATAGAAATGTCTATTAACATATCATCGACGTCATTCTGGATATTTTCAGTAAAAAATTTATAATGTTGAAACGTTTGCATGAATATTCGTGGTCTATCAACGAAAATTAAAGAATTCAATATGCGAGATACAAATTACTCTTAGCTTTTAATACAAAGGCTAATAAACTTTTTTAGATGTTTAATATGTTGGCTGAGTTGATGTATTAGTCAAAAAAACTTAGAGAATCGTGTGAATTCAAATATGTTCTTCATATATCCAAAGTAACAGAATAATTCTTTAAGCGTTTTTTCTTAGAAATTCGACAAAACGTCTGTAGAAGTCTTTGGAATACGTTTGATCGCATAGTTTTTATTACAAAAAGGAGAATGCACGAATCCAGTCAATACGAATACTTATTGTGGCACCATTTCTGCGAACAAAGATAAATAAATTGAAAAAAAAAAAACCATATTTACATGTGACGAAGTATAAAATAGTTTTGAATCGTACCAATACGTGGCGCTATAGTCGTTCTGTCCAAGAGTAGACGCTTTACTCAATTTAGCATGGTATCAACATTCTACTAGTTTTGTATAACTTCGCGAGTTAATTATTTTTAAAGCACAAGTATTAAATAAACAGGCATTTTAGATAGTGTTTTAATTGACTTTAAAATACAAAAAATCAATTTTTAGCTCTAATATGATGGTGTATAATTCTGCGAAAAACGGAAAATATTTTATTGCTTCCCTAATTTTACAGATTATCGTTACGTTTGCAATTCAAGGTAAGGAATATTTTTGATCCAAACTATTTTTACTATAACGCTGATTCAAAATTAAGATCGTCTTTCAGATGAAAATATTTTAAATGTGTAATTTTATGCTATAGAATGAGTAAACAAGACATGTAATACTTATGTTGTTAAGACATGCAACACTTATTTCAGTGATAAGAGCTAAAACATTGCTTATTAGACAAAGTTTAACTTTTCTATCTGGAATTTTTAATTCTGATAACTGTCCGATTACAATTGCTTAGCCGTAACACATACTCATTCATTTCAATTCAAATTTTAAACAAAAATATAATTGTTTAACCACTTTTTGGAACAGTAGAGAACAATAAACACAGTTTTGCGATAGTTTGCGTATTGATAGCGTCTAATGTTTCATAATTTAAATGCTGTTTGAGGACTACTTTCTGGTATAAATGAAAAATATTTTTCTTTGAAACATTTGTGGTTTGCTTAAAGCTTTGAAAAGACATGTACAGAAACATCCATAAATGTTTTTCAACAAGATAGGATTAATGTTAATAATTTCAGCAAAGGCTGGTTTCTTAGCTGGTAAATTTGTAAGAATCAGGAAAAAAGGCAATTTCAATTTCAATATAAAGCCATACTATGATGATGACCGAAATAACTAGGAAATAATAAACTTGATTACTGCTATTAATTTGGCCAAAGCTGATGAAGCCAAAAGAATCAAATAGTGTTGAATTTGATTTTAGCTGATTGAAAAGTTATAGTTAATGTTAATATTACTATATTACTCTTTAAAAAGATTCAATTTTTACTGTTACAAATACTTCAGTCATTGAATTTGAACATTTTTCATGATTTTTCTGGGAAACTAAATGCTGAAAGTTTTCAAAAATACTTTTCCTAGCATAAGTAAGGCTAAATGAAGTTACAATTTTATTTTCAGGCAATTTGAAAAATCATGCCTTTAAAGGTTACGTTCACTTTTGAAGCTCGAAAAGTTTTACTTTTGTCATCAGCTATTACAAATTAACAACAGGCACCTTTATTATACGAATATTTTCTATGTTTGTATTAATTAAGTGAGTTCAGTTTTTTTTTTTTTGTGTGTGGAAGTAGCTGCTGTTGAATACTCATTTGACTTTCAATAAACTGCAATCAAATTCATCATTTGCTGCGGGAGAAGGATGGATCTTTTGAAGCTCTCGAAATGGCCCGTCTGTTTAATTTTACATATGTGTGTTATTTATCCTTTTTTTATGTAATGTATCAGCATTAAAAATGTTCACTAAATAACTCCGAATTTGAGTGATCTCTATCTAGAAACTTAACGGGAATCCAAGAAACCGAGCTCTTCCCGAGTTCAGCATGAGGTCCGTCTAACATAAAGACCGTTATTTAAAATTTTACTTAAATTTATTTTAGATAAGCCTAAAATTCAACGATTTGAATTTCCTTCAAAACTGGAAGTGAATGAAAAAACCAGCGTAACATGCATGCTGAGACGAGGTCAACCTCCTTATGTGTTCAAGTGGTACAAAGATGGCTCCGAAATAACGTCTGGAAAAACTGTGATGATTCAAACCAGTGATTTAGTTTCCATTCTCATGGTGAATCCCGTTACAAGAGAAGCAGCAGGAAATTATACCTGTGTGGTTAGTAATTCAGCTGGCAGAGATTCATATTCCTCCGACCTCACAGTAACGTGTAAGTATTTAGTAAACGTATATTTTAAGTATTTAAATCGATAGTTAAAGCAGATAGAAAAAGGATATATTTAGCTACATAAATGATGGTCAACTCTCTCTGAGCTGCTGAGACTTAAAATTATGCTCTCTGGAATTTAGTTCTTACTGCAATATACACCTATAATTTTTGTTATCTTAAATACTGGAATATTGTAAACTATTTTTCTACTTACAGCTTGAAAATATAGTTTAGAGTTTTCTCCAAAGAAATTAGATTAGTATTTAAAGAAAGAGATAGTGAATGTCATCCCTTTTCTTCTAATTTTAAATAATGAACAAATGTTTAACCAGCTGTGTATAATGGACACAAAGACTTAATGACAAGATATTCCATCCGTTCTCGGAGTTCATTCCCTGCGCTAGTCTTTGAATGCCCGTCTTATTTTTGGACATTCAAAAACGAATGTAAATAAAACCTAGAATGAGAAAGGAATCTTTCTTTTTGTTTCTCTGTAGCGATGAGAGTGAGCAAGTTAGAAACAGGTTCAATTATAGATCAACTCTTCTTCTGTCCGAACATTTTATTGAATAAAAAGAATATAGAAATAATAGAAACAATAGAAAAAAAAATCTGTCTTTTTCGGTACTTAAGTATTATCCCGGCGGTCCGCCAAGACGGGCGTTTTTTTGCTAAGATAAATGCTAGGCACATCTCATTTGACGGAAAAATATTTTAGCGGGAATGACCGCCGGGATAGTACGTAAGTAACTCTTTTTCTTATGTGCTCATACGGTTAACATTCGTGAAAAGTAAAAATGATTATTTTTATTAACTATATTCTTTGTTGGTAAAAAAATAAAATTTTACATTTTTGGAGTTTACTCAAGGTATTGTTATTGTTTAATACGATGAAATAAGAAAATTGAAATACATTCGGGGTGTTCTCAAAACCCTGTTAAAAGTTAAACAGGGCGCGACAGCCCCTACGCGGGACCAAGGCCTGCGCTGCCCAACCACGGCTTCGCGACCATGGGCTCTGGAGTGTGGAAGCATGTGCCTCCATCAGGTAGTCAGCCTGACGCAAAGCCCCCAGTATTTGACTACCAAGCAAGTTTGGTTCTTATTTTATCGATCCACTCAAGAGATGAAAGGCTGAGTCAACCTGGCTCAGCCCGTGAATCGAACCGTGGACCTGTGGCGTGATGTTGCAATGAGTTAACATTAATCCACCGGGATTCTCCCAAAACACTGGCCTAGGCCTTATACTCCTTAAATATTAATCAAAGAACTATACAATAAATTACAAAGTTAAATAGGAAATGGTACAGAATTGTATGTTATTGATCAAAATTTCAGTTACATTTTTTTTTTAATTGATCGAAATTTAGATTTATTTCGAGATTAAATCCAAATAAATCTAAAATTTAAAATTTTATATGGCCTTCATACAAAAAATTCTCAGTTAGTAAAATATGTCCCATACATTAATTAGGTGATGTGCAAAACTTGATCATTTTATCCACAAAAGTTTAGAAAATATGAAAATAAATATATGCTGACTTAAAAACATTTTTCAATGGCCCTCAAAGGGAAAAAAAAACAAACAAACATTTCAGATGATCGCGTTCAGGGAACGCCATTACGAATGAAAATAATGATTGCATAAATACATAACATTTTGTTCTAATCGGTACTGTTCAGCCCTCACCAAATTTGTTTAAACATATCTCTGAGCCTTTTTATGATGAAAACCTGAAACCTTTTCCAATAAAAAATTGAATAAGACATACATAATATAGAAGGCTCATTTAGAAAGAGAATTCGCAATTACTCTTTCTAAATACAGGGGCCATATAGAAATTTAAATTCTGTATTTATTTAGATTTAATATTCTGAAACTTATAATTGATACCATAAAATTCTGTATCTTTATTTTATGAAACACTGAAATTTATTGTAAATATCCATGATCAGTATTCAAGAAATAAAGGCCCAGGTCAGTCTTTTTGGGGCACCCTGTATATAGTTATATGCATGTAATTTTCCTATAGCTATACAGGCGATCTTTGTTATGAATTTATAGTCACAAAGTGAGGTTACTTTATATAGAAAAAATTCTAAGGGTTTTTAAAGTTGCAATATGCTTTCAAGTTGACTTAGAAGCCAAATGTCCTATTAAGAACGAAAAACATCTTCGAACGAAATTTATAATTGATTGTCAACGAAATTTATAATTGCACAATTATAAATTTCATCAAACGTTGGCCTTTTTGAACTTACTAGCACAAGTTGAGACTCACAGTTTAACATAAATTAAAAAAAGTAATAATTCCTTTTGTGAAAATAGTTGTAAAATTTCAATTATAATATTTCTAACCTTAAACCCTTAATTATTTTTATACAACTTTGAGTGACTCATAAGTGTTAGAAGTTTCGCAAGTCGTAGAACTCTTTAGTAAAGAAAGCATCGATTAAAAGCAAATGATTCAATCATATTGGCTGAGTTTGGATAATTTTCCCCCAATAAATTGAAAATGAATTGTAAATAGAAACCAGATTCTTTTTTAAAATCCACCAGCGAGAAGCTTTTCTTGTCAATAATAACACTTGCTTCAGCAAAGAAACAATTGAAAAAGAATCTGCGATTCAAATTAAAATTAAACCTGAATTTTTAAAACATAACTGAAGCACCAGCAATATCATTTGTTTAATACTATGTTTTTTAAATTACCGGAAAACTTCAACTTTAAGTAATGAAAAGGAAATTTTGTGGGAAAAAAATTCCATCTGAGTACTTTGAAAGGCACAAATCAAGTAAAACAAAACCCTTGACTTCACAGCTCTTTCTAGAAATCTTGAAGAAAATTAAAGTTATTTCATTTTGAATAGCACTAAAGGTACCCCCTTCCCTGAATTTAGGAGGTTGTAATTTATTGGAGGCAATTTAAATTATATTGTTGTTTCTAATGCCCTCTGGTTACCGCGTAATGGCTCCAGATCTTCCATATAGGAAGAAGTAAGACGAAATGTGCGGCTTCCATGTCATTGAGGCCCAATAAGAGGAAGACCGACATAGCTCTGTGTCTCCTCATTTGGAACCAATTCTATATGAGAGACCAGCACCTGGATTAACAACCTCAGAGGTATCGTTTGGGAACATGGAGGACATTGGAGCTACGATGGAATTTATGTGTACCAGCTTCCGTTAGGGTACACGGTCCCATAGTAGTCTAGACGAGAAAGGTTGTCACCCTCCCAAGCGATGACCAAGGTGGGTGTCACTCACTTTCGGTGTTCTCATAGAAAACGAAAATTAATTATATACTCGTATATAAACAGAGATAACATCAATATTTCAACAAGAAATAATTTTGCGTCACTAATGCACTAACCAAAAATCATTTTAAAATAAATAAATCTTATTTAATTTTGAATGAAAGCTAAGCATAATATAGTAACCGTCAGCATAATGTATTAATGAAATATAATATAAGACTAGTTTACATTAAAACTTCAAATAAAAAAATATTAATAATTCTTCTTAATTTATCTTGATAGTCCGTCTCGAGAAATGTGAAATTATTAAAAATTTTAATAAAATAGGGTTTAATATTTTGTACAAAATACAGCACAGTTCAAACAGACGGTAGGCAGCGATTACGTTCAAGCAGATTTAAGTTCAAATACGTGTCATACACGTATTTGATCCCTTTTAGAATTTAAAATATTAATTACAGCTTACGTAAAAAATTACTTGTTTTCTTGCAATCTTAATTCCTAATTCAAAATTTTAATATCTTATTAAATTATATAGCTTCTCCTTCATGGATTAATGAGCCAACCGATATTGAAGGTGTTGTTGGGAGTCAAGTGAAACTAGGTTGCTCTGCTTCTGGATCCCCCATTCCAAGAATTCTGTGGACAAAAAAAGGTAATTTTTGCTTTTATTTTCTTTTACGTCAATTTAAAAGTTTATAGTTCTATCAAAACTATTTTATATTCAAACGTACTTTAATTGAGAGCGATAAATAATTTGGGCACATATTTTAAATCTGCTGTTAAGTATTCTAATAACTTTTAAATCTATAGTTGAAAAAATTTGACACATGTATATAAAGTTAGAATTCTGTACACGATGAAAGACTGCTTGAAGCGTGTCTGGAAAGGAAGTCAAGAAAATTGCAATTCAATATTAAGAAATTTTTGAAGAAAAATTCCAAAATCTTTGAAAATACCTGAAACCACACTATATTTGACATAAAAGAGCACAACACATGCATTTCATATTCACATTAATAATTTTAAAATTTATGATATAGGACTGAAAAAAGTAGACAAGGCACTTACAAAGACAGACATGTAATTTAAAAATTGTAAATAAAGGATCACCAGAACAATAAAAAGAAATAAAAATATTTAAGTAAAAAAATGCCAAAACTGAGAATGAACAAATGTCATTAAAAATAACATGCAAACAATGATTAAATCAAAGATTAATTTAGAGATGATTAAATTAATGCTAATCATTATATTCTGTAATAAGTCGGTCATAATGCAATTCTATCCACGATAAAACACTCGTTTCTAACGTAATCAACTTCACTTAAAAACAGCTATGAGATAATGTGTTGTTCAAATTTTATGCTTGTAGATTCATCTAATAGCAGAATTTTTGTTATTTTAATGGAAACTTCTAATGAAAGACAAACATAAGAATAATCGGGTAACTTTCCACGAAATCCAGAAGACAAAGATTTGATAATTATATTGAATGATAAACATCTGTTGTTTTATAGCCAGACAAAAAGACTGTCATCATATCCTAACCAAAAGTATTGCACAAATACAATGTGGTATTCTTTTAGAGATTTGTCAAAATTCCCTTAGAGGAAAGAAAACCCTACTGCATGATTTTGGATTCTGTGTCAAACATTAAAAAAAACTATTCCATAACTGCTTTGTCAGATTTACAAGTTTTTTTACTTCCTTTGCAATTTAATACCAGGAAATATTGCGTATTCATAATTTAATTCACTGCAAAAATTTCTTTTAATATTGAAGAAAATAGCTTATATTATATAGTCGAATTTGAAGCAGTCTCATAAGTTCTGGAATCTTCTGAATATGGTGAATTCTTGAATGTTTAGTTTTGTGGCAAAAATATATACAAATTGCTCTTGTGTCTTAGAAATTGTAAATGCCAGAGTTAGATAAAAGTCAACTGTAAGCATTAGGTCGGACTGCTCAAGAAATCTCCTTACATGGAATGCTATTCTTCAAATATACACACATACTATGTACGCGTATATAGAATTACCAGGGTGACTGCCTTTATAAGTATCGGCCCCTTAAATACGTGTAAAATGCTGATGCTGGATTGAAAGTTAAGGATATAGTAAATTGTTTCAAAATGTATCAAAGGAGTTCATTATAAATGTTTAGCAGCAAAATAGTTGAGTAAAAATCTATCGAATTCAGCTGTTCATCAGTCATGTATAACTAAAGTACATCTCTCTCTCTCAAAAAAAAAAAAAAAAAAACCTAGTGTAAATCAAGGTTTAGTTTTTTTATGTTAGGTTTTTAAAAATAGATTAGGTTTTCGAAAAACACACAGCTTTACAGAAATACTATCATCTAACCACGACTTTGACAGCGTCGGCTTTAGAATTAGGAAATTAAAAGAATGAAGCATGTATGGATAACAAAAAAAGAAAGTTTGACGACACTTTTTTGCGCTATAGACTGAAATGACTATATTTAAATATTATTTATTTTAAATGAAGTATAATACATGGTATATGTAGAGCTACTAAATTTAGATTTTTTTTTACGCATTTAACGAATGGAGACAGTTACAACTATATTTACGAATTATTTTGAGTATTCCTGTAAATTATGCTACGTGCATGAATTTTAGTCTATGTTACTCAGGAATAGTGTAGCTTTCTATCAGTGAAAAAAAATCTTTAAAATTGGTTCAATAGTTATAGAGATGCCCGTGGAGCGCAATGTATTAGAATTATTTTGAGTGCCCCGTAAAATAAATACTTATGACATATATATGAAAGGTAGCTAATAACACTCGGGAATAGTGTAACTTTCTGTCAGCAAAAAAAGTTTTAGAATCATTCTACTGTTACAGAGATACCCATAGAGAATAATGTTATTCTCTACAATACAAATAATTAATAAAATATCCAACGGTTTACCCGTTACTAATTTTCTTTTTGTGGAAAGCGTCTCCTATTTGTCGTGAAAAATTGCTAATCAAAGGCTGCTGGAATTTAGGCTGCTAAAAAAGCGGTGATTTGTAGCATCCAAAAAAGTATGAGGAATGTGAATTTTAGTAAATTTTCTCTGTAAAATAATTATTTGCAATATAATCACGAAAGGTAGAGTAAAGTTCCGTCGACATTATCAACGTATTATGTGATGATGAATTAACAAACGCACCAAACTCCATGGTAATAAAACCGAGAAATTTGACTCGAGCTGAAGTATAAAATATGTACTCGAGAATGAGGGCACGTTACAATAATGAGAGGTGCGAGGATTCTAAAGATTTAATTTAGTTTTATATAGAATTTTTGTTGGGACTGTTTTTGTTTTGGACGCCTGATAAAACTGGCGTTGGAATTGTATGATTTATGTTAGAGTAATAAAGGTTTTTATGTAAGTCCCATAAATTGCTTTGCCTTTTGTTGAAAGGAAGCTAAAAAAACCCGTACTGGCGCAGCAGCGATAGGATCAAAACCTAGGAAGTGGGGAAGTTATTTAGTTGTGAGAAGAGCCATGTCGTTTTTAAATAAGGGAAAGAAGGAAGATTTAATTAAGTTAGCGGAAGAGATCGGTGAAAATCTTTCACCTGATTTGTTACTACCGGATCTAAAGAAAATGATTACCAGTAGCAATATTTATGAAGAAGATTTAGAATTGGTAAAGGAAATGCTTAGTTCATTTATTGAAGAAAGAAAACAACGGTAACAAAGAGAAATGTAACGGGAACTAAGAGAATTTGAAGAAAGAAGAGAAAGAGAGCAGAGAGAATTTGAGGTAAGAAAATTGGAAATCGAGGCAAATAGTAGAATAGACTTATTTGTCAACAAACGTTAGAGACGAAAATTTTAGAGACGCTGGGAAAGCTAGGTTAGAATTATTCAAGTACACACCTAAGTTTGACCCGCGCGAATCTGATATTACATGCTATTTAACGATGTTTGAAAATCATGCTAATAGATTGAAAGTAGATAACAAGGAATGGATCTTGTGTTTATTAAATTTATTACCAACGGAAATTGTTCAGCTGATTAATAGAGAACCGGTAGAAATTGCAGAAAACTATGAGTATATAAAATCGATTTTGTTAAGACGATTTAAATTAAGCCCTGAAAGTTTTAGGAGGAAATTTATGACCCATCAAAAAGTGCCAGAGAAAACGTGGAGAGATTTCTGTTTTGAAATAACTAACTATTTTGAAGAGTGGGTAAAAGGATTAGAAATCGAGGATTATGACGGGTTGAAGAAATTGATTATCGCTGACCAAATCAAGAGGAGAGTTCCACATGAAATACGTGAGTATTTTTTGGACCCGTGGTCTAAGTTGATAATCCCGTCTGAGTTGCCAGATAAACTAGACGAATATGTTAACGTCCATGATTTAGCGAAGAGGTCGTGGGGAGGTGATTCGAAAAATAAAGGTAATGAGAGAACTTATGAGCGTCCAATGGAACAAGGAGATAGGATGACGTCGTAGTCTCCGTCTCAAACCATTCCTAAGTGGGTTCAGAAACGTCAAGATGAAACGTTGGTTAAACGCAGATTTAACCCCACATGCTTTAGTTGCGGTAAACAGGGGCATATTTCTAAGTTCTGTGGGCAAGGACGACAATTTAAAAGCAATATGACGAATGCTCAAAACAATACTTTTACTCGACAAATTTCACAACCGAAAGTTAATACTGTAAGCGCTGAAACAGCCGAGAAAACAGATGTGTTGATAACAAAGATCTCCGTTCCATTATCTCAATCAAGTAATCACAAAAAATTGGATGACCTAATTGAGATTGAAATCAAATGTGGAAAATCAATTTTTAATGGTATAGTGGATTCTGGTGCACAGATATCTGTAATTCGCGAGGAATTAGTACATGATACACCTTTTGAAGGAGAAGGACAAACAGAGTTATCGTCCGCTTTTGGCGATAATGAAACAGCTCCACTTCGGACATACGAGATGAAAATCCACGATGGTAAACATGGCGATACAGCAATTATGTGTGCCGTTTCAAAGAAACTTACCAGTGACATGTTAATAAGTCGTTCAGCTTTTGAGATGCTAAATGAGAACATTGAACTTTATCATAATAAACAATTATGGCAAGAAACAGTTTCAAATGTGGAAGCAGAAGCTGTAGGGAAATCAGAAGAGGACGTAAATGTACAAATATCTTCGGATTTGAATTCTACTACGCCGAATGTGAATGTCTTGACAGCAAGTGAGTCTGCGAGTAGAAAGCTAGATGCCATTTCAGAGTTGGCGAAACTTCAAGGCGATGACGAGACACTCAAGAGATGCTTTGATTGGGCGGAAAGGCAAGAAAATTCGTATCTGATTGATCAAAGAATTCTACAGCATAAGGATTATGTCTGTGGAGAAGAAATTCAGCAAGTAGTAATTCCAAAAGAAAGAAGGAATTTTGTTTTAAGAATGGCACATGAGATTCCGTTGGCAGGACATCTAGGGGAAAATAAGACTCTACAAAGAATCAGATATTCATTTTACTGGCCCAATATCAGGCAAGATGTAAAGTTATACTGTCAAAGTTGCAAAGAATGCCAATTGAGGAGAGCTAGCACCTATCGGGATCATATTCCCATACAGCCTATCGTTAGGCCTGAAAATCCTTTTGAAGTCTGGAGCGTAGACTGTATAGGACCACTAGAGCCTGCATCGAGGAGAGGACACCGATATATTATTTGTGCCGTGGATTTATGTACTTCGTGGATTATGAAGTGGGCCGAGGCGATTCCAGTGAAAGAGATTAGTGCCAAGACAACGTGTGACGTTTTAATGAAGATTTTCACCCACACCGGTTTTCCAAAAGTGATATGCACCGACCAGGGTACGAATTTCGCTTCCAAGCTGACTCAATCATTTGAAAATCTATTAGGGGTAGCGCCACGTTTTTCGACACCCGGACATCCGGAAAGTATGGGGGCAGTAGAACGATGGAATAAAACTCTTAAGGAGATGATGAATAAAAACATACAAGAGTATGGGAGAGACTGGGATATACATATACCATATCTCATGTTCGCGTATCGTGAAGTGCCACACAGCACCACGGGGCTATCACCATTTCAATTGGTTTATGGGCGATTACCACAAGGACCATTATCTTTATTGAAAAGTATTTGGACGGGAGAACGAACTATCCTAACGACCACGTCCAGACCAATCACTAAATATCTTGAAGATTTAGTTGAAAATATACGTAGAGCTAATGAGATCGCTTCCGAACACACCGAGAAAGCTCAAAGAGAATACGTTTCCAGGTATAACCTCCGTGCGAGAAAAACAGTTTGCCATTGGGGACAAAGTGTTGATATTACTCCCATCATCAACTCACAAACTTTTAAGCACTTGGATTGGACCGGCAACGGTAATTCAAATCACCAGACCGCATTCGGTAAGAGTTGAATTAGAGGATGGTAGTACTAGAGAGCTACACGTGAATAAAGTACGACCATATGTGCAGAGGGTAAATCACATTGTTGTTGTTTACGAAATGGATGAAGAATTTGGCGTAATCCATTACGCGCCTACTGATAAAACAAAGAAAGAGGTAGAGGACATCCGAAAACATTTGGAGAAAACTAGAAATCATAATTTAACTGAAGAGCAAACCCAAGAGTTATTTGATGTACTGAAGATATATATGGACATTTTTAGTTCAAAGCCAGGACATGCCAAAGTCGACGGGCATTATGTTAAAGTTACGGAGAACTGCACGCCAAAGAGACTCAAACCGTATCGAGTACCCATCAGTTTACAAAAAGAAGTTGATCGCCAAATCGAGGAGCTAATTGAAATGGACCTCATTGAACCAAGCGATAGCGAATGGGCACATCCTGTTTTTTGTGTTGCCAGAAAGGATGGAAGCGTGAGGTTATGTATTGATTTTAGACTATTGAATAGTTTCACGGTGCCTGATTCATATCCCATGAAAATCGCCAGGGATTTAATATTCAGAGTAGGACAAGCTGCATTTATAACCGTCATAGACTTAACGTAGGGATACTGGCAGATTACCATGCATGAAGAATCCAAGCATTTCATCGCCTTCGTAACACATTCGGGGCATTATCAATGGGAAGTCTTACCTTTTGGGATGAAGAACGCCGGAGGGACATTCCAGAGATCAATGGATAAAACATTATTCGTACATCGTGATTATTGCTGTGCATACATTGACGACGTAGCCATTTTCTCTAACAGTTGGGAAGAACATTTAAAGCATATAAGCCAAGTCTTTAAAACATTGAGGGAAGTAGGACTTACTGTGAATCTTGGAAAATGCGAGTTCGGGAGAACCCAGGTAAAATTTTTGGGCCATGTTGTAGGTTCCGGTCGGCATACACAGGATCCGGAGAAGATTGAACCTGTAACGAGGATATCAAGGCCTACTACCAAGAAAGAGCTAAGAAGCTTAATCGGTCTAGCAAGTTATTATAGGAGTTACATACCACAATTCGCGCAAATAATTTTGCCACTAACAAATCTAACCAAGAAGAAAGTACCGATTACTATACCTTGGGGCGCCGCTGAGGACCAAGCGTTTGCTCGATTGAAAGAGGAATTGATGAAGATACCTATCTTACACACCCCAGATCTTGACAAGCCGTTTCAGTTGTACAGTGACGCATCGGCTACAGCTATTGGCGCGTGTCTCGCACAAAAGGACGCCAAGGGAGAGGAAGTCCCTATTGCTTTTTTCAGCAAGAAACTAAACCCCAGCCAAATGAAATGGTCTACGATTGAGAAGGAGGCATATGGAGTTTTAGAAGCACTAAAAAAATTTGATACTTGGATATTTGGCGCGGAAATCCAGATCGTATCAGATCATAACCCCTTAACATATTTGACAGATGGCCTTCCACATAGCGCCAAATTAACAAGGTGGGCTTTAGCTTTGCAGCGATACAATTTGAAAATTACTTATCGAAGGGGCGTTCAACATGGAAATGCTGATGCATTATCCAGGCTCAAGTTAGATCCTTCTTAATAAAGTAGGATCAGGTTTATGTATTTTTATATTCAATCGTGTTATTGTAAATTGAATTATTACAGTGTATTATGAGGATATAATTATTTATTTTTCGAACCTGTTTAAAAAAAATATTAATAATACAGTGATCCGGATAATCAGGTACAGTTCCAATAAAAGATCGTAAACAAAGATTTTCTTTCAGCAGCATCGTCACTCCTGTGACGGATGTGCTTTCCCCCATGGGAGTAGTAAAGTTCCGTCGACATTATTAACGTATTATGTGATGATGAATTAACAAACGCACCAAACTCCATGGTAATAAAACCGAGAAATTTGACTCGAGCTGAAGTATAAAATATGTACTCGAGAATGAGGGCACGTTACAATAATGAGAGGTGCGAGGATTCTAAAGATTTAATTTAGTTTTATATAAAATTTTTGTTGGGACTGTTTTTGTTTTGGACGCCTGATAAAACTGGCGTTGGAATTGTATGATTTATGTCAGAGTAATAAAGGTTTTTATGTAAGTCCCATAAATTGCTTTGCCTTTTGTTGAAAGGAAGCTAAAAAAACCCGTACTGGTGGCCTATAATACTCAGGAATAGTATAGCTTTTTTATCAGTGAAAAGTTTTAAAATCGGTTGAGTAGTTGCAGAGATACCCATAGAGTGTAAAATAATTCTTATGAGTGTGCTTGTAAAAGAACTATTTGTGACATATGCATGAAAAGAATCCTACTCAGGAATTCTTATCATTATATATTAGAATTAATTTGAATGACTCGTTTAAAAGAACTATTTATTCTATATGCACGAAAGTTTGCCTAAATACTAATCCAACCTATAAACTAACTTCATTCCAAATTTTATCGAAATACTTTCAGCTGTTTGTGAGTGATTGAGTAACAAAAATTCAAACATCCAAACACAGAAACATACAAGCTTTCACATTTGTAATATCAGTAGAATTTAAAAATTTATAAACTTTAAGAAACACATTCGGACAATACTTTCTTACGCTTTTTAGTTTGTGTAAGACTGAGGTAATTTCGATGCCATTTCATATTTTTCAAATGCATGCGAATCTGCATTGTAGCGATAAATTTCCTCTTTTTTTCAAAAAGCATAAATCATTTTATGCGGGAGAAACTAGCCAAGCATGACAACATAAAAACGGTATTTAATTCATAATTTAAAAAGTAATTAAAATTTTAAAATTCTGTCAGTTGCACAATATCGAACTCATGGGCTTATATGTTTAAATTTTCAGAGCTCTGCGTCCTGTAGATTTGTCTGGCTATGTCACGCATACAGATTTACAAACATTCATTTTTACTTCCTTGTACGAAGTGCTAGGAAGTAATGTGATCGCGAAAAATTTCGATACCTAGATTTAGACGAAAAAGTCGATATTGACTACCTCTAAATTTAATTTTTAAGAGTTTTTGCGAGACATATCATCGTACGCATGTATGTATGTTCATATCAATGCATGTGCAACCCATTTTGACCGACCACAAGTCCATTTTGTGTGTGTCCATTGTTCCCCACAAGTGTTTCCCTGTCGTCTGTATGTACGTGTGTACGTATGTAACTCACATATCTCAAAAACTATTAGCCGTAGAATGTTAAAATTTTATATTTAGGATTGTCGTAACATCTAGTTGTGCACCTCCCTTTTTGGTTCCAATCGACTGGATAATTTATTTACAGGGCCACCCAAAAGATTTTACATACATTAAGCTCTATAGACAGAAATTCATTAAAGCGTATTTTAGAGATACTAAGTTGTTTCAAACGAATCAAAAGTGTTGCATATTGTAAAGGATTACGAAATGAATACCTCCATTGACAACGTCTTTATCACTCATAGTTCTTCTACAAGAACATTCTAAAAATTTCAATGCATTACTGCCAATGACAGTTTTAGAAACATTCATTCATTTCAAGCACAATACAATTTTACCATCTAATTAGATAATGGTGTGACGACCGTCATGTGCCCCCCTCAAAAATTGCGCCCAAAGTCGCCAAGCTTAGAATCTTTTGGTAAATGTATGTACGTAACTCGCATATCTCAAAAACTATTAGACGTAGATTGTTGAAAATTTATGTAGTATACGATTTTTGTAACATCTAGTTGTGCATTTCGATTTTTGATTCCAATCTACTGGAGTGTTTATTTACAGGACAACTCAAAAGAATTGAAGTATATTAATGTCTATGGACATCTTCAATATATCATGTCTGTAGTCGGTCATTGTTTGGTCCATGCCCTAAATCTTGCCATTTGTCGTCGACTTTGGAAAGTTTTGCAGAAATATCACAAATTTAACGTCAGAAATAATTCAGCATTTCTCATAAATTAAAAATTTTTAACTGTACAATGTTGAATTTTTTTTTTGAACTACTGTAACATCAAATTGGGCATCCTTTTTATTGACTGCAATCGTCGTAGTAATTTATTTTCAGGGTCAACCAAGAGACTTTAAATACATTAAGGTCTTTGCATACCTTCAATTCATTAAAAGTCTGTGATGAATCACTATTTCGTCTGTGACCAAAATCTCGATAACTATCTCAATCTTGTCAACTTTTGGCGAAATCTCTCCTAATTAAGTGCCAAAAAAAAATCTTTCAAATTGAACCCAGCTTGGTGATATCTTAAATATTTGGCTAAAAATCGCTAAGCCTTAGTATGATTGTAGTGTTTTATCTCTTTCAAACAAAATAAGTTTAGATGAAGTGCACTGAAAATATTTATGATGTAATAGACGCTCAAGAAAGTCATGTGGTGTCCACATCAGATTTTTATTACTACAAATATAATTTTTTTTTATTATACATTGTGATTCACTTTTACGTTTTGTTTTTATGAAGAACACTATGCATGAAACCGACAAAGAAATTTGATTCATACTCGAATACTTTTTTTAGGAGTTGTTTAATAATACAAATAATTGATCAAACGTCCAACGGTTTACCCGTAACACTGTTTTCCTTTTTTGTGGAAAGCGTGTGCTGTTTGTGGTGAAAATTGCTGATCGAAGGCTGATGGTATTGAAAATGTTAAAAAAGAGGTGATTTGTAGCATCCAAAAAAAGTATGAGAAATGTGGACTTTGGCCAATTAGAAGAATTAGTCTGTAAGAGAACGAACGAATCTCTTTCCAACAGGTGACAACGTTTGTTTAAAAGGATAGCATTTGAGGTAAAAGAGCAATATTTTACAAATAGAACTATTTTTTGAGTGTCTTACAAACACTTTTACTGATAACAGTACCCGGTTGCAGACTTGCATTAATAGTAAAATGTAATAGCATTGGATGTACTTGGGTCTTTTCAGTATGACTTATCGTTGCTTGGTAAAGAATTGCTAGAGTCTCATTTTGTTTTATGAAAAGCCGTACATGCACTAGGTTTTAAATCTATTTCTCTTCATATTTTTAATAATTTTTGACATGCGAAAATTTTCTTTTTATCTTCTTTATTTTCTTCAAGACATGATATGAGGCTTCATTTTATAAGTATAAATACTGATGTACAAATATATAACAGTTAAAGAAATGAAGCTGATATTCATACGACTAAGAAAGTAAGTTATCGGAAATCTCTGAAGTGGGATTGGTCATTCACAAGCCTAGATCGGCTACTGCTACTAGTTACTTTGTTACTTGGACCTTCTAAAGTTCTAGAAAAATTTTACTGAATGCTATTACTGGCAAAAGGCATTTTGTGATGTAGCAAATTTGATTGGAGGAGGTTCATAAAAAGATATAGGAAAATGTATTTAATTGTTTGCGTACTTTCTTCAATTGTTTACTAGTATTTTGAAGAAATCTATCCCATGTTGATTATCTTTTTAGATGCATTGCCATCACTGTGGAGTGAATCAAACTATTTCCGAAATGGAACAATTATTTTCAGCCCACTGCAAGAAGAAAATGATGGAGAATACACCTGTGTGGCAGATAATGGTGTTGGAGAGATTTTGAAAAAGACAATTTTAGTCACTGTTCACGGTAGGAAATATATTTCAGCCTGATGTTAATCATATAAATCCGTACTTTACCCTCTATAACATTAGCTATAAAATGGAGAGTTGTTTAATGTTTTATTGATTTTTAAATTTTTCTGTGGGTCAGATACCAATTACCAAACATAACTTGAAATTTATTAAGTATAAATATAAATGGATGATTGAGGTATTAGAGTACACAGTGTGCTGGTTAAAGTCAGTTGCTACCCCAATAATTTCTCAACGGCATGAGCTATTGTCAACTCTAAAACGTACTTAGCATGGGCGCCGGAAGAATATTTCCCAGGGGGGGGCAAAGACTACTCAAGGGGGGAGCAAAACTACTTCAACGTATGGTTACCATGTTAGAAAGAGCAAAAGAGCAAGGGAAAACACTCCATACAAAAACCCAGGGGGGGTTTTAGTTTGGCTGAGAAAAACACATTAATCGGAACTTCAGAGTTCTCTATGTATATCTTGAAAGATTTATACTACTTCTCAGAGGAAAAACACTTCCTCCTTTGGTTCCAATAATTAACTTAGTGAAATATATTTCTACTATGTAAAATTACAGTTTCGTGTCACCAATTGTTTAGGAGTACATTTTCCATGCCTGCTGAAATGCGTTGTCTGTTATTTCCTTTGAATTGACCCTAAAAAATTGGAAAACTATTCGAAATACACGATTGGTGTATTTCGAAAACGAGAGGTTTACATTTATCTCAGTGAATAATTAAATAGTCTTAACGGTGAAAACAGATTGACCGTTTAGACTACCTGTTTAAACTAAAAGGGCCAATCGCGTGTACATGTACATTCCTTTAAAAGGGGGGGTGGTATATAATCCATATATACATATGCCATATATATTAAAAGGCTAAATCTTTAAGTAAAAAATGAAAAATATACGGACTTATGTTAAAAAAATCGGTAAGGGGGGAGATCTGAACCCCCCTTTCCCCCCCTTGCGTACGCCGCTGAACAGGATGTACAACAAAATCATTCATTATACTTTTTTTTCTGCATGTAACCATTTATAGTTACTCTCGGATTAAAAACAGACGTCGGAAAGTACAAGGTAGTTATTGTTTTACTATAACTAAATGGACGTTAAATCTAGTTTTTCCAAAGATAAATGTAACAAAATTGAAGGGTTATTTTCAAGAAAGAATCAAAAAGAGTAATATACAAACTGAATAAGTTGCAGATAAATAAAGCTTTATTAATTCAAGGATTTACAATGCAATATATTACCAAGCTTAAATGATGTATCAGCGCATCGGTGTTTTCAATGTGCTCGTATCTTACTTAAAATATATTTTTATACGGCTTGTAATAGTGTGGTTAATCAGCACGGAATACTAAAAAGGTTTATTTGTGCATTAATCTATTTATGAAAATAATTTTTTTCAAAAAACATTTAAAACTTATGAGTTAATATATAATCAAAGAAAATAAAAATTAACAAATGTCTTGCTTCATTTATCATAATATATGACTTGAAATATTTTTTAATGGTACAATATCAGCGAAATCAATAATTTTGCACTTCGTATTCAATAACCAGAGCCAGTTTTGAACTGTAATATAGTTATATTTTGGTCACCAATATATTTCACCGTAAAAATCATGGCCATTTCTATTGTATTAAAATTAGTGCTCTTTTTTAAAGATGAATGCTAAAAGACTTGTACATGAATACACACAAAATTAAAACACAGAGTACAACTGTGTCTATACTAAAATACCTAAATCCACAAATGAAAAGAAAATGATGATTCCACTTAAGCTCCTTTTTATTAATGTAACGCTGTACTGTATGAAATATGTGAAAACTTTTATAATATGATTGAGACAAAATGCAGTAAAGCACTGTATTTTTTATGTTTAATTGTTAAAAATAAGGATCTTGATATTATTTTTCTTATATATTTTATTTCAGTATGTACTGAAATGTCAAAATTTGTAAAGCCAAAATCAAACGAAACTAATCGGTTTCTCCTTTGTACGGATTTATTGCTAATTATAAGCAGTCTCAGTTTTGCAGTTTTATCCGATAACATCCATTTGAGACAACTTGAGTTCGTATGTGTTTGATTGTATTTTAAATAAAGTTCCTTTATGTCTGTCTATCTGTCTACTTTAAATAAAGTAAGTTATTCCAGAAAAATAACTTGAAGGGAAATTGTAATAATTTTGCTCTCTTTCTTTTAAGAGAAACTGCAAATAAAAGCATGAATAAGAAAAGAAGTAAAATATAATATTGGGAATATTACCACAGTTTTGCATATAATATAAACATAATTATTATGATTCACGCTAATATTTATTTTTTTTCTAACAAAGAACAAACACATATGTAATTTGCTTTTTTGATAAACTGTCTTTTATATATAATGTTTCTACTTCTATTTACAAAAAAGAAATTTACAAATCAATTGTTTGTGAATTTGTTATTACAGTACTGTATACCGTGATAGTATGCTAAAATACAAATATATTCTATAGAAACAATTTGAATGCTTAGAGCGTATTTAATATTTTATTAAATATTATGCCAACTTATAGAGCTTGAGAAACAAACTAAATTTAATAATTTGAAATATTTTTATTATTTGCTCTTTAGTTCTGTATTGTGAGTATATGTGGCGCTAGTGTGCACTTTTGTATATTCAAAGCTTAGGGAAGTTGCGCTCAAAACTATTGTGATAGAATTTATGATCACGTTACCTGATTCGAATAAAGAATTATCAGCATAAAAACACATCAAAGTAGTTTTCATAGCGCAATTTAACAATATTTCCTTTCTAGTACTCAAATCATATTGTAAAAAGTGAAAAATGGAAATATTTATTGCGTGGTGTAAAAACAATCTTTGGCGTCAGTTACATCATTTACAAATGTCCTGTTTTATAGTGGATATTCTCATACTTTCATCAGTTTATAGCCAAGGTAAGTTATACCTATTTCTTATTGGTATGTAATAATGCATTTAAAATTTTTTGCACCAAGATTTCTATTATATCTTTGTCATAAGCCTCATTTTGATTACAATATTATTTATGTATAAATTTCGTTCCCATTCAGTGAATATTTGTCCGTTATAGTTTGTATTTCTCTGATATTTTCCTATTTTGAAAAAAATTTAAAAATTGTTTTTTTTTTTAAATACCTAAGTTACTTTTAGTTTTAAAAATACTTAAACTCAATTTTTAAGTGTCACATTCTTGCATATTCATGAATTTATAAGTAAACGAAAATCGATGACATTTAACAAAATATGTATGTTTGATTAGCAACTTTTAATTCTACCCCTGTGTTTCAATGTACCTGCAGGTAGAAAATTTAAACGCTCAAGCACATTCTTAATTTAAAACATTATATAATTGCTCTCTTTTTTGCCTTTCAAAATCCCAGGGTAATTAAATACTTTTGCATGAATCAAGTTCATTTTTAAATTGAATATTTAAAAGGGCGTTTTAGTGCACACTGATTATATCAGATTTAAAGTATAAACTACAGACTGCAGTCACAGACTCTAAATACTGAATCGAATACTCGGCACCGACCGATAGATTTACATATAGATGATAGTATATCCATTAAAATTCTTAAACAAACTATAAGATTAGCTAGTAGTAAAATAAAACATTTGAAAACAGGTATCTATTTGAAAGAAATCATTGTGGTATTTTCAACAATGGTTGAACTATAAATTGACGCCAGAAAATTGATTTTACGGATAAATTAAAATGACAGAAATCGTATGTGTGTTATTTACATAAAAATAGGCAAAACTAGGTATAAATTTTGTGAAATAAAAAGTATAAATTTTCATGCAATGTGTACAATTTTTAATTTTAATTACTTCTGTCTGTAGCAAATGTGTTTATGCTATAAGTATACTTTAAGGCTCAGTTTGGTTTAATCAGTCATAGAAATTGGCTTCAAAAGGTCTAGAATTTAGAATTTCAATTTTAATAATCTGCAATTTTTGAAAAGTGTTTTATTAGCTCACAACGAAATTAAGAGGTGTCCCTTCAAATTATTGTACAGGATAAAGTCCATTTTCCACTCTGATCTGCATGATTAACTTTTAGATTTTTTTTTTTTTCAGATTCACCAAAACTTCAAAGTTTTCAGTTTCCTGAAATGGTTAAAATTGGGGACAAAATCAATATTATATGTAGTGTTACAAGAGGAGAGCCCCCTTTCAATTTTGAGTGGAGAAAAAATTCGGATGTGCTTAAAAGTAGAAACAGCCTTAAAATAACTGAAAGCGGTGATTTTTCACGATTAATTATAAATCCAGTGACGGATAAATCTTATGGAAACTACACTTGTTCCGTTCAAAATAAATATGGATCCGATAGTTTTTCTGGATTTCTTCATGTGAGAGGTAAGTGACATTCAATATTATTCAGTGGAAAACACAGTTATGGAAATAAACTAGGCATTTTGTAGTTTATATTAAAAATTGTCAGACTCTAATAATAATGCCCTAATAGTAACAGAGTTTTTCCTATTATTTCTATTTTGCTTGAGCGGAACTCATTTATTTTTAAATATAAACGAAGGATATAAAATAAGATATCACGAAGTTTGGATATGAAACATTTTTATTGAACAAAAACCAAAAAAATTAAGCTGGAGTTAAAATTAAATTCATATATTAAATGTTTTGTTAGAAAGAGAGTCAACATATATTTAAAAAAAATTGGACTGCTGTAAATTTAGTTACTTAGTATTTATCAAATAAAAATGACAACTAAATTTGTTATAAATGCACAGTTATTGTGATTATTTATATGAAATTATAAAAATATAATTTCACTTTAAAATGAACTGCAACTATTAGTATAAGCCAATATAGGAGATGGAGGTCTAGCCCGAATTTTACTTACATATTAACCTTTGATAGGAACAGCTATCCGTCCCTTATAATGAGAAACATATGCCTTTAAACTTTACTGTGAAAGGAGCGAATTACCGAATGTTATGTTCCAGTTGTTACCCATATCTGAAGTTTCTTACGATTACTGTTTAGAGGAATTTATTAATATGATTATTCTGCGCTACTTTGATACTGTGTATCTTTTAAAGCAGTTTTGTGTTATTATTTTTTATTTTAGCTGAGAATTTTTTTATATTTCTTTTATATGCTTTAGATACCTTTGTTATTTATGTCTTCCATCAATATTCTTTACCAATTCAATTCAACAGAAGTTTCTGTATATTGGAATCTCTCAAAATAAGATTAGAAGACACAAAGGCTAAGAAATCATAGAGAAATTAATTATGGGTGTAATGCGATAAGTTTTTTACAATTTGGCAGTCCTGTATAAGTATGAAACACCAAAAAGTTTCAGAAAAACAACGAAAAGTACTATTAAGTATTAAAAATATAAAAGTAATGGTGCATTAAAGTCTTCGTTTCATTTTAGTTTATTCCTTTATCTACCGAATTAAGCATTTCCAAGAATATCAATTTAAAACTGTTTTTTTTTCTGTTTTTTAGGCAGATGATGAATGATCAATGCCAATCGATGTAATATAAAATAAAATTGAGGAAAAATATCATAAACATTACCTATACGGCTTAATAGGTAATGTTTACCTATTAAGACGTATATTTTAAACGTCTTAAATAGATATAAGACGTTAATAGTCATAACTATTTCATAAAAAGTTAATGGGTTTTTCAAAAGAGGATAGAAAAAAAAAAACCCTGAAGAAGCCAAGTAATACTTCCAGAGACACACTTTTTGGAAATATAATCCTTTAATCATAAATCCGACGTCCGAATATTCACTAATCTTGTACTATTTTCCGCTGTATTGATTTGATTGGAAAGTGAGAGGAAAACTAAACATTTAAAGCAATCTTACTTTAATAAAACATCCAATCACGTAAGCTAATTAAGTGAAACAGTGAAGTGAAACAGTGAAATTGTCACAATGAATAAATGAAACTGTTTGCAACAACAATTTTAATTTTACGGTACTTCTAAGTATCATCAATAGATAAGATTAATGATACTTATAAATTAAGGAAATGAACTGCATTGAAATTTGATTTTCTTAACAATGAATGAAGATAAGTCATTAAATTTTTTTTATTTCATGGTATTTAAGTGTGAACTAAATATATTTTACTGTACAGCTGCACCAACCTGGTCTATTGAGCCTCAAGATATCGATGCTGTTGAAGGTGAAACGGCTGCCTTTCATTGTAATGCTGATGGATCACCTAATCCAGTTATTACATGGAATTCAAATGGTAAATTATTTTAGTTTCTTCAGGGAATTATAGATTCAAAATAGTTAAACAACCGGTTTAATACTTTTTGTTATTAAAATGTACAAATGAAAACGCATTTAAAAATTAAAGCGCAGTAATATTCTAGATTCAATAGATGCTGTGTTTATCAATTTTTGATCCAGTGAAAATGCCAAAGTAGTACGCTTAGGAGAAAGAAAATAATAACGAACTGTTGCATTAATAAGAACGGCGTTAAAAGTTTTCTTAGGCTAAAATTGCTTCACCACAAAATGGTTAAAAACAAAAATCTTGGTTAAATTTATTCTTTATTTTGAAGATGTATAGGAAAACCAAATATTTTTATGCATTAGATTTTTATGGTGTGTTACATTGTATGTTGGATTAGCAGGTTTAGCAAGTTATTTTAATGCAACAAACTAATTTATAATGCCATAAGTGTGTTTAATCAAATAATATATACTTAAATGGTTTTAGAAATAATTCACGATGAGGAAATTTTTTTTAACTGTGAGCACGATCAAAATTTCTTGAGAATGCATTGTATAAATATGAAAACAAAAGAAAAATATGTCTGTGCTTTTGACACAAGTAATTATGAACCGATCCAATTTATATTAATGGAGCACTGAACGCATATCAGTAATGTCTCTTATACTCTTTAAAAACGGTTTTCACTTCAAAAGTTCTTGTCATGGATTTTTATATGAAAAAGAATGATGTATTGTTTTTTTTTTACCCCATCTTTTGTTTAAGTTATCTGAGATTTGTAATGTGTTTAAGCACCCCGAAATGGTTTAATCGGTTGAAGCTTGGTTACCAACGGAACACCGAAAGCGAAGCAGCACCAACTTAGACCAGCCTTTTGGCGAATAATAAGCTCTCTCTCGAGAGGGCTGCAGTGGGACCGTTTATGTTAAAGGGAGCAGGGGAAAAAAATTTGTCGTGGCCAGAATGTTTCCATGTGGAAACAATACCTCTGCAGGTCCAATTTAGATGCCGATTCCTCACCTGGAATTGGTTCAAAATTAGAAGATTGACTGCTTCTCATAGTTAGCGACACTGGTGAACATATTGCGTGCCTCCTTAATTAAAAGGCCACTTTTCAGTGGCCAATACCTATTCGGCAGTTGCCCGCGATTGGAAGAAATATAATAATGATAAAGTGTATATATATATGAAAATATACTCGGTTCTTCGAGCCTCATCAGGGGGAGACTCCCCTGAACCCCCCTAATTTTTTTAATTTCATTATTGCCATATTAAAACGATATCAATTCACTGTGTCATTTTATCTCTCAGCCCTTTTTCTTATTTCTTTTTCCTTTATTCTATAACTTATTCGAACCTTTACATCGACTGGAAGTAGGAAGTTTCCTGATCTTTCCTTGCAATTGCAAACGTGGTTCGATGATAACTGAAGTAACATATATAATTTTTAGTATCTATCTTAACAGACCAAAAATTTTGTTTTTCGTTATTTGAAATTGTTGAGAGAGCTTTAGGCGAGTAGGGTTGCTGTATTTTGCCTGGTAACCTTATTGGCGAGTCAACCAGAGTAGATAAGAATCCCAGGCTGTTAGGTATATGTTCAAAATTATTCTTTCTTCCCCTTTCACATTCGCTAGCCCAGTGCCCGATGTGTTTACAACTTTTACAAGTTATTCTTGATGCATCCTTAATTTTATGAGTCAGCTGATCCGAGTATTTTTCATAATTTTTATTTTTAGACGCAGGTTTTCTAGGAGCAGCCACGAAAGCACCCGAGTCTTCCGCTTGTCTATCATCGTTACGCCTGGCATTGAATTCTTCCACTACTTTGATTCTGAGTATTTCTGGCTTCGGAAGCTCATCTCTTGATTCCATAGCACATCGGAAATTGTCGGAAGTAGAAGGGAGGCTATATAACAGCATTACAGTCAGAAAGTCGTCGTCTATTTTAATATCCATTTCTGAAAGTCTGTCCACTATGTCGAAGAATTTTCTCAAATGGTCTTGAATTCCATTAGACGAGTCGGGTATCTTATATTGAATTAAAGATTTCAGCAATGCAGCTTTACGAGCAGGTCCTTTAGACTGATAGTTTTCTCCCAGTTTTTTCCAGACATCTAAGGAAGTGTCACAGTTTTTTATTTGTTTGAGTTCAGATGGCGATATACATAGAATTATATATGCTTTTGCTTTTTCATCCATTTGGACCCACGTATCGAACTCTTCTTGCGATTTTTCGTCATTTTCCAAAACTTCATGTTTAGGCTTTGAACCTGATGCATAAATCTAGGCATCATTCTTTATTAAAAGCTCTTTCATTTTCCAAGTTTTCCCTCCTGCATTTTCCAAGTTTCGGAATTACCTTTATTCAGTGTTTCAGTTCGTCACGTTCCAATCGCCATTTTGAGGAGGAATGATGCAGCCTTGAAACGAACGTTAAAATTCAGCAAATAAAGCAATCAATCCATCTGGTGTCCATAACCTTTCAGAAATGTTAGCAGAGTTATGACAAAAACATAGTAAGCGAGGGATATTAACATAACATTTACTTTATTAAATTAGAACGGAAGAAACAGGCACATCACATAACAAGGTAACATCAAGAAGGAAAAAGTATAGGAGAAGAATGCGTGCGCGATCACAGTTACAATTAAGTAGATAAATGTTTATTGAGGGATACAGAATTCAGGAGGATAACACATTGCACAGTAAAAAATAAAAAATTCAATACTCAACAATTTATTCTTACTTTTATGTAGCATGTAAGTAGATAAATGTTTATTGGGGGATACAGAAATCAGGAGGATAAGACATTGCACAGTAAAAAAAATAAACAATTCAATACTCAACAGTTTATTCTTACTTTTGTGTCGCATTTTTGGGACACATTTTTCGAACAATTGTCAATAAAGGGGGTGAGAGATCAGATTCAGTTGCAAGTTTTTATGTTTTCATTGCTTAAATACAAAGGATCATTTTAATAAAAATGAAAATTTCAGAATCCCCTACATTCGAAATTGCTTCATAAAACATTTGTTAATTCATGTAAATCCTTAAAGGCTTTGAAATCAAATTAATTTTAAGCTCGTTTTTCAAATAATTTATATGATTTTAAGTGCCACAGCTATAAAACAACTGAAAAGTATTCAAAAATGTCTTAGGTGGCACTTTATTCAGATAAGCTAATAGTTGCTAATAATGAATGAAGCATATATTTATCGTCTGAATTAGAAACTACTATCATTTTTATTGAAACTTTTGCTGTTACAATCGAATGAAATAATTTTATCGTAATGATTATTTTCATTTTCAGGAAATTCAAGAGAACAATCTAACTACCAAATTATTTTTATGAAAAATGGAACTATGTTATTTAATTCTGTGAAAAAAGAAAACGAAGGATCGTATTTGTGTGAAGCTAACAACGATGTCGGAATTCCATTGACAAAATCAGTTACTCTAATAGTTCACGGTAAATAACACTCTTTAAAAGCAATAATAAGAAAATTTTGAACATTCGTACTAAAGTTTTCAGTATATACACGATTTATAATTTTTAAGGCGAGGCATTATGAACTTTATATGCCACAGCTCGTATTTTAAGGATTTTAATTCAATATAAAATATTTTATGTATTCATAAAATATATTTACACGGAAAATTTGCAGTATTCTTTCATGTATTCTTTAATTATTATTATTGCATCATTTTTTGTAGAAGTGTGTTTTTGAATTTATATTGGAACGAAGAGATTACATCTGAATTGAGTCTTTTGAAATATAAACTTATACCATATTTTCATGGAGTGATATTAGAAATTACTTAAAGTGGAATACACGTGGTTTTTGAAAATTGCTTTCGGTAAATGATTAATTTTCACTGTCACATATACATATTTGGGTTCAATATTTTCGATTCACATACATATATAAAACGTATACTACTATACTAAAGAACGGACTGTACAATTGTTAATGGCCGAAAATATGTAAAACTTCGGTTGATCCAAAAGAATGGTGGAATTTGAATGTTGTATTAGACTTTTTAGATATTTTATACCTGGCTACGAACCGAAAAAAATATGAATTTTTTTAACCTAACTGTTTCTAGGTACAAACAACATAAATTTGTGTAACTTATCATTAAAGTAATAATTAATTAACTGCAATTTTAAACTTAAAATCAAAACATTCACGTCAAACAATCAGGAAATCAAGGTTGGCGTATGTATGTCGGTTATTTAATTCCCTTACATTTATTATTCGTAGAATGCTATTAACTTCTTTTTTTTTTTCAAAATTCTATATGAGTAGCTTATTTTAATCAGTGAAAGTGAGTAAATATGTGAAAGTAAGAAAACTCATCAGATGTGTTACCAAGAAATGAAATCTTTGCACTTAGAAAAGATGTTATTTTCCGGAAAATATTGTAATGCTATTTTTGAATGTGTATTTTAACTGATGCAAATAAAATAAAGTTGAAACATAACTGATTTTTTTTTATCGGTTGGTTTGTTGAATGTTCATTTTAGTGAGAACTATTGCTTCGTTGAGTTTATATATCGTGTAACGGAATAACAATGTTTTTCTTTCTTTCCGTCTTTTCTTTGGGATAATGAGATTCTGCTTGATATGAACCGCAAATTAAAATTTTGTAAATAAAAAGAGTTATATCGCTTCAGATTTTTTTGAAAAAATACATTAGATTAAAAATATCTGGTACGTATAAACAAAAGCACTCAATTGAACTGATAGGCAAGGCGAGGATTTCATGCTTATCAATTATAACACTTTCGTATCATTTAGTGCATTTTTGTATAACTTACCACGTTCGTTCATTCATAATAAAGGTTCATGCATTTTACAGAAAATGTGATACAATTGTTGGGAAAATACTATATTATTAATGCTCTGATTTTTTTTTTTATGCTTAAACGATTTTAATTTCTAAGCGTGGAGTATATTTTTCCTATTAAACGGAATTTTTGGTGCTCAAAATATTTGAGAAATTTTGATTAATATATGACAAAATGATCTATTTTTAAAACATTTATTTTCGTTTGTACACGTTTTTAAAGGCCAAGAACTCGTATAAGTTATGGGCTACTATATTCTATGAAGCTCGTTATTTTAATATATAATTACCTAGTGGTGCCAAAACAGAGTTACACGGGGAAAGACGGAGTCTCAGTCTTTTTCAGTGCTTATCAGTGTGAGTGTATTGAAATTTGCCATCATAGAAAGTTACTAAAAGGGCAGTTTAACCCATTATACCGAGCCTAGAATCAAATCAAGACCCAGTGCATATGGAGGTATGTTTCTTTCATACAACTAATATTTTTTTCTTACTTATACTACCTTGTAAATATTTAAATTACCTTTACATAGATAAAACTTACCATTTCTTATGAAAAGCATAGGCTATTTTTATTATGATATACAGAAATTATACTTAAATAATGCAATTCACTGAAAGTGCAGCCGTGCTTGAATAGTATTTTATTTTATTTTTACCAAATAATTTACAAACATTTTAATAGTGAAAAAGTGGTAAAAAAGAATAAAAGATCAGAAAAAAACACTTGATGTTTTATTTAAAAACTTATCATTACATAGTACATTGAAAAAATATGCACATGTTGAAAATATAAAACATAAAACATAATTCATACTGCTAACTGAAGGAAACAAATGGTTTATTTTATGCATCAACTGCTCAGTGTTTGAAAATTAAAGTTATTGTGGCTATTTTGAAAAATGGTCAAGTATTCTTTTCGTATGTATTCCCATTTTATTTTTTACAGCTCTGCGTAATTATTGCTCTTCTTTTTATATTCTTTTTAAATTTCATATTTACTTCTATAAAATTCCTGTGTGTGGCGCTACTTGTTCCGTAGAATCTATGATTCTAAGAGAAGAACGCTATTAACTGTAAAATGAATCATATTCTGAAAGCTTTCTACGTTGCCTGGTTGTGCGTACATTTCTTTTTAAAATATAATTTTGAATTCAAATAGAAAATTATACTGTAAAAGTATTTTTGCATCAAATTTCTTCTACACATTTTTAAAGCGTTTTATTTCTGCTGAAAAAGTGATTAAGTAGGTTTCAACTTTCTGGATTTATTGGTGTAGAAGGATGAAAACTTTGCTGATGCTTCTCGTTCATACTCTCCTTAATAGTTTCGTACATTCATCAGGTATGTGAATTTTATTATATGCACATTAATTGTTTTTAATTGTAATATAGTTAAGAAACGTTTATACGCATATGTATAAACGTTTATAATTTCAGTTTTGCAATGAATTTAACAACAAAAATAAAGGTATACACAAAAAGGTTAAGCTATGACTTTTAAATGATGATTTTATATGTGTATTTCACATATTGTGTTAGACTGGTTACATTTAGGAACAATGTTCGTCATAAATATGGTTTAAAAATATTTATTACAAGTTTTTTCTTCCTCATATACATGATTTTTATAATTTTTCTTGAACTGTAAAATGACTTGATACCTGTAATATTGTATTAGGATAACATAGTTTAAAAAAGTACGGACAGTGAGAATAAAACTAGCTTTTGATTTAATTTTTTGTTACTTTTTATTAAATATAACAGAATAGACTTTTAAATTTCAATAGTTCAATAGAGGCTAAATTTCCATAGTTCCACTTTTTAAGACTTGTTCTATAATATTTAAAATTTAAAAAGCTGTCCCTTAAACATATGCCCATTTAAAAAAAAATCTATTAAGGAATAAACAATGTCTCTTCCAAAAATATTACAAATTTTATCTCTATTCTATGAATAATATGTAAATTTCATTTTAAAAATCCATTAAACTCACACTAATTGGTTTAAAAAGTCATGTTTGACAAAATTCTACTGTACGATTATATGAATCAGAGCGTTTTTTATGAAAGTTTCATATCTAGTATATTTTTATCGTTTGTAACAGTATGAAAGGTATCCCAAAAAAAATATAAAATTTGTATCTCTGGCGTTATCCGTGTAATTTTTAATTATGATTTGTGAAAGAAAGGTTTCCATCGTAGATGTATAAATTGTAAAATAATTTATCTGAAATGTTTTTGCGATTTAAAAAATATACCACAAAAATCAACAGTTGTAGTAAAATTTCTAGTAAATCTATGTTTTACATGTTAGATTTTATATTATAGACTAATAAATTAATAAAAGATAAATTTGCAGATAAAGATAATTTTTAAACCACAGAAACACTCAGCACAACAAAGACTATTTGAATGTTTATGTGTAAAAATATCGGACATATTTCTTTAATTAGTTATGCTAGTATGATAACTACTGTAACGATTGACTGATTTATTTAGGAAATTGTGATAGTTAAATTTAGAAAAAGTACACTTTCAAATTAACTTTTAGTGTCAAATAATGTATAATCTTTTAACAAATTAATTTCAGCGCAGTAACTCAGACAGGAAAGCGCATTAATATGCATCGTAAAGATGTATTTTAGTTTGGTAAATTTAAAAAATAAGATTTGAATTAGTGCTTTTTTGCTCAACATCATCATTAAAGTTCTGAATCGTTATTTTATTTTAATGTGAATTTTACAGAAGCTCCAGTCATACAACCATTTCAATTTCCTGACCAAGTAGAAATCGGAAAAACTGCAAGTGCAATGTGTGCCGTTGTTTCCGGTAAACCTCCATTTATTTTTAAATGGTACAAAGATGGAAAAGTTATTGAAGGTGAAGGAATAACCTCTCAACGCAAAATATCCAGTCTTATGATAGATACCGTAGAGAAATCTTCAGGTGGTAATTATACATGCATTGTCAGCAGTTCTGGAGGTGCAGGATCTTTTTCAGCTACTTTGCGTGTGAAAGGTAAATATATATTAAAATAATTGTTTTATTATTCACACTGTGGCAAATAGGGTCCCTAAGTACATTTAAAAGTTTTGAATTTATTGAAAATACACAAACTGAAATTTTTTCTTTTTTGTGTTGGAATGGAACTTATTTTTATAGATCACATATTTAGAAATTTTAATCATGAATTTATTTATTATTTTTTAGAATTATCAATTAAAAACAAAACTTATAACTATATAAAACTGACAAACGCTTCAATTTAAGTCAAAAGTAACTAAGAAGCAGTGGTAATTTTTTAAATCATGACACTAATCTGACAAAACGAACTGTAAAAATGTTATTTTGTAATAGAAGTATTTACTATTTTTGGTATTATAAGTAGTACTTTTGTTGAGAATGTTCTACAGTTCTTTGTAACTGTTGGTGACTTATCAATAAACTAACAAATACTAAAAAACACGTCAGCACTCAGCAGTCTTTCATGAATATTTCTTAATATAAAATTATTTTCGTTTTTTATTGAAATGCTGTTGAAGAACTGTTTATATAAAAATATTTTACAACGTTTGTAAAATATATGCAGTATATATTAGGGTTACTTCTTACATAGAGGATTTTATAAACTGACTGAAAATGAACATCGTTTTTTATTAAGTCAAATGCTGTTCATTTTTCAAATTGAACGGTTTTTAGAAAATTAACAGTATTTGAGAACAAAGCTGAATACAGTATCTTTAAAACTTAAGCAAACAATAGAAGTGTCTTTCAAAACAAATTGCTTATTATTTTTCCTGAAATAATTTTTTATGTGCTTACATAGCTATAAAACCTCTTATGTCAATGGTACGGATTATACAAAAAATTTATCGATTGGTTTTATAAGATTAGTACTTTGACGTTTAGGTAAAACTAATTATGCAGAAGAGTACATCTGAGGTAGTCACAATATAAAAATGGCATTTGTAAATTAAAAATAAAATTAGCAGTATTTTTTAATACCTTCACATTCTTCTTATTTCTAGATTTTTTTCTCAGCTACGAAGTAAAATGTTTACAAAATTAATTATAATTTAAAATATATATTTAGTAATATTTTATTAAAGATTACTAGACAGAACAATTTAGCAATATGAAGATACAAAATCAAAAATTGAAAACTTAAAATGTATCGCAATGTTTTCTAATATTTAAGTGTTAAATTAAAATTTTACTTGAAACCACTGTAAGACGAATTTAATAAATTGCATCAGCTTTACTTCAAAAACTTTAAACAGAATTGTTTATTCATAATTCGAAACTAAAAACTATGAAACCTAAAAAAAAAACATGAATTCTTTGTGCATTAAGTTTTCAGCTTTTATAAATAAAAATTATTATTTCCTTGAGAAGAAACTTACTCTTAAGAAAAAAAAAATAACGTTTCGAAAACAACAACAAGAACACAGAAAACTTTTTGAAGCAGACTGTATTGAGTACAAAAATTAAAATTGTCAAAATGTGCAAAGATTGATGCAAATGCTTCATATGTTTTAGCTCCCCCTGCGTGGATCAAGGAACCTGAAAATGTAGAAGTCGTTGAAGGTGAAAAAGTGAATTTAGAATGTACAGCCTCAGGGTTTCCGCCGCCAGTTATTAAGTGGAAGAGATTAAGTAAGTTTTTAGTAGTAAATATTGAGAAGTTTTAAAACTAAATTTTATATAATTTTGATATAATTTGATATAAATTTTGAATGTTTCGCAGGGCCTGATTATGACCAACAGGCGCCCCAGGCGTTGATGAATTTGGGGGCTCCCATCTATGAAATTTGTTTTATTTTTCATAAAATTTTGATATGAAAAAGAATATTTCAGAACAACAATTGAAATTGAGGGCCCTTTCGAGCCTGGGGCCCTGGGCAAAGTCCCGATTTATCATATTTGTTGATACATTTGTGTACGAGTTTTGAAATAGCTAGAAATGTTTAATACTAGGGATCGACAGATAGTATCGGTAACCTACAGTTTCGGCGCCAGTACCTCTTTTTTGGGAGGTATTGGTATCGGTACTTTTACATTTTAAAAGTATCGGAAAAGTATCTGTTCCCGATATATTTGTCCGTTTCCACCGATACTTTTCAACCGATACTTAACTCTTCTGAAAGAAAAAATACACAGGCTCAACAACACACTAGAATCTTTATTATGGTGATGGGAGGTGTCGCTTCATTTGAACTATTTTCTCGAGCTTATGGACTGACTGGCCGTTGGAAGTAGAAGCATTCAAATGAAGAGGTCAACGCCCTGAAAAAAAATCTCGGTGGCGGGTCGTCGCTACATGTGGAAAAGCTTAAAATTGCCCATTTTCAGTCGTAACAGCTGTCGAAAACCATTCCGTCCATTAAGTGGCCATGCATGTTAAATGTGTGAGGGCGAATGTGCCCGCAGGTATAGAGAAGATGCAATACTCAATTGAATCTCTCCCCTTTCTGATGGGATGCGTCAGATGGTGGAAAAAAATTAAAAAATTCAACCTTTCCATAGAATCGCAGCAGATGCCTGTGATGATATTTTTTTTATACAAGTCGTTAAAATGAATTCTGAGAAACACTAAACAACACAAGGAGTATTCCAGCGTTCTTTAGGTTTTTTGCATAAATTGAGCATTTTATTTTTTAAAAAGGTTATTTAAATAAAATTATTATTTAATAATTTAGATAAAAAGATTTTTATATAAAAGGAATGATTATAGAATTCGTACTAAATTCTTTATAGTTAAATAAAATGGCGCTAAAATGTATAAATAAAAAGAAGAATACTATAATCCACAAAATTCTATAATCCTCTATACCAGTAGTTTCAACTTGTGCGGACTAAAGGGAGTTACTTTCACACTCTTACTCATATCTGTGTGTTTTATTCACTGTTTTATCTGTATCTATTATCATGCTGTTGCCTGAAATTTTTTAAAGTTACACCTAGAAAACCTGAAAAAGTCAGTGAAATTCATTTTATTGAATGAGTAGCGACCTTGGTTTGATATTTCAGGAGAAAATTGCGAAAAATTGATATCTATACACGTGAATAACCCTTTACTTATTGCTTGGGCCTTGAGAGATGTTTACTTGTGCTCAGAGGATAGAATCGTCCGAAATACTTAATCATCATCATTTTTATAACAACAGTCGACATTTTTAGGGAGAAGGTTGGGAGGGTGGGGGGGGGGGGGGTCCGTGAGCCACCCCTTTGAGTTCGGTTTGGACAGGGGCTATGCTTCAGTTCGAATGGCCCAAGGCAAATGCATGTTCTGAGGCAGTGGTTACTATTTGCTTGGAGAAGTTATTGAGTCGTAAGACACAGGTGTTCAAAATTTCGTACAGCTGTTAGACATTGACATATTGCTTTCAGTCAGTGGTGTAGTCAGTAGCATAGGTACGCCATCCCCTTACTTTTTATTTTACTCTAAGCAAAATGCTTTAAAAATTATTTTAATGTACTAAGACTTTCATATTGTGATGCGTCAAAAATTAAACTAAAACTAGTCTTAGACTCACTTGAAATCTTATTGTTAATTTTAAATAATGCACAAGTATCTTTAAAAAATACAGTAATTTGGATAAGATAAATTTGAATAAGAAAAGGAGGATTTTTGCAGTTTTGGTCAAGTTGCAGTTTTGGTATGAGTTTCTGTCAGAAGGATTGAAAAACGGAAAAAGCCGGCTATCGAGGGATTCAGTTCAAATATTAAAGAATATTTCTGTCAATTTGACACCGACTGTTCAAGAGAGAAAAATTAAGTTTAAAGCCATTCTTGATAAAAATGACGTGTCAACGGCTGATTAATTTTACAAAAATGTAAAAAATATGCCGACAGGATTATATGGTGGGTAAAGCACCGTACTACGGTTTCGGATTCAACTTCCGGCGGTCGGGGTTCGATCCCCGACTGGACGTGGTTGTCATTTGTCCGTCCCTTCAGATGGTCCACCTACAAGGTGGCCCCATAATGAAGTGGCCAATAATTACGGCCCGTTGTGGCCAAAGCCTTCTAAGGCAGAAGCCGGCCATCAGAAAAAAATGTAATAAATATTAATTAGTTATTAAGCAATCGAAAGCCAATAATTTAATTAATTTATTGATTTAGGGGAATAATTACGTAAACTTACTACCCCCTTTATGTTAACCTTTAAAAGTGAGCTTTCCTCTGCTTTTTCCCTAAGTACTACACCACTAGTTTTAATTCTAAAGTTGAAAGTATTTGTCAATTAAATACTATTTTTCCCATCATCCCCGTCCTATCCCCCCATCGTTTGAATCCACTGGACAGATGGAATAAAAGTTGGAAAGTAGGACAGCTCACTAAATCTACAAGCAATAAGCGATTCTGCTGGAATTTTAAAAATGAATTTATAGGTAAAGTATCGGCTTCGGCTGTCGGTTAAAATTTGGCATCAGTCGATCCCTATTTAATACTCATTTGTCGTAATGAGAAGCTGCTCGACAACTTCATAGAAAATTCTAATTCATAAATGCAAACTAAGACGTTTTACAAAAAATACGTATTTTATCTATATACTAACTGTAGCCGTGTTTGACTTACTATGATTTACTGTCAAAATTTTAAGAGAGCCCAAAACATTAATGTCCCTTCTTACTTGTTATAATTTTTTTTCAGTAAGTGACTGATGACTTCTTGTATGTTTTCCTTTCTATAAAAGCAAAAAAAAAAAAAAAAAAAAAAAAAAACTACAGTTACTTATCCTTTCTTTTACATTTGACGATTTGCTAATTATCAGCGAAACTTTAAATCACGTTTATATGTTTACTTGTAATTTCTAAAAATAAATGGCTTCTAATATTTTTAATTGCTTAGAATACTTGGAGTAACATTGAATCAGACGAATAGTATTATTAAGAATTATAGCAAATTACATGATGCTTTAAATTTATTTAATAGTAAATTGGTGCTATTTGATATGAAAATTTATTGATAATGCATTTGAATTTCTTAACATGCCTTTTTTATATTGCAGGTCCACCATCATCGAATGATTTTTTATTCAACTACATTGAAAGCAGTAAAAATGGAACTTTAATATTTTATCCCGTTCAAAACTCAGACGAAGGGGAATACACGTGTACTGCTGATAATGGTGCAAGTATTCCACTCGAAAAAACAATTGCAGTTAAAATTTATGGTACAGATTCACAGACTCTCTTTAACCTTTTAAATATTAGAATATGGTTTAAATAATATTATTGTTTCCTTTCTTAAATTTGTTTCGATAAGTAGAAATTTTATTTTTATTTATTTTGAAACTGTGTTTATCAGAATTATAGAAATAAGTGGGTGACAATATGTTAACAGAATATTATTATTGTTATTATTATCATTATTACTTTTACAAAACAGTACAATATACTATTTTTTGTAATAACTATATGGGAATAAATTAATTTTACTTGATATTTATTAACTTAAATATCTATAACCTTTCTCTGTTTTTTTAAAGAAAAGTGTACTTCTAGTAAACATATATTTTCGTGCTTAAATATATAATACGATGAACTGTTTCGAAAACAAATGAAATCTTTGCAGAGAGCTTTCTATTTTTTGCATACAGAATATGGATGAACGTGAGACGGAAAATAGGCGTCTATCAAAACAGCCCAAAAGCTTTTGTCTCGTATGGCAAAATCCCTAAATCGTAATTTTAAAAATGTTCGTCTCGTCTCGCAAAAAATTTATAAATCTCTATCTCGTCTCGCAAAAATTCGTCTCATATACATCCCTAATACTGAGCTACGGATGGATAGATAGTTTACTTTATTTGCACTTTTATGTTGTACAGAAGACACACATCAAACTTATGAGTTGTTAGTGAAATAGATCTCGAGAACCCGCGTATGTCCTCCTTTATTAAAAACTTAAGATTTTTTGTCAGAAAATACAACCACCAGACTACGAATAATAACGAAATGTTTGTATGTTCGTAAGCTATTGGCGCAATGACCACTCTGCCAGTGCAGATAATAACCTTTACTTTGTGCTTTAACCAAGCTTACTTATAATTATTTACAGCATTATGATCAAGTAAACCTGGGTGTATGTTGTTCATAGTGGTATTCAAAATGCGTGCGTGACAATTGTAAGGCAATTTAGTATTTTTTTTTTTATTGAGAAAGTTCAAAATTTAGGACAATACAGAGAGCTGTTAAATGTATGTTGTTTATGTTTTATGAAATGTAATATATAACTTGATGAATACTTAAAGGGGATAAAGTAATTAAAAAACTTTGTAAAAAACACACATAAGAAGTAAAAGGAAAAAGGATACGAGTTTCGTTCAAAAACTCAAAAACTTTCGTTTTTGAACGAAACTCGTATCCTTTTTCCTTTTACTTCTTATGTGTGTTTTTTACAAAGTTTTTTAATTACTTTATCGTTTAACACCAGTATTTTGTGTGTTTTTTCAGTTACTTAAAGGGGATTTACACCGGGGGTTTTTATAATTGTATTTTAAAATGACTACAGTTATGTTCTAATAAAACTGATTTCTTTTACCTATAAAACTCATAAAAACTTATAAGATTTTGAATCTAGCATAAATGAAAAATAATTTGTAAAAAATAATATATTTACACTTTAAACCGACATGTGGCGCTACGATCTCGTATAGCAAGCGCTTTATCGCGTATACTATCACAAGGAGAAACGCTAAGTTATTTTCATTATTGAGTGGCACAACTGAGCGCGATATATTAAAACACAACCAGACTTTAAAAATCTGTTACGGAAATTTTTATGTCGGATACAATGTATTATGCCATTTTTATTTTAGAGTAAAACTTCATTTTCAATGGAATTCCTTTGAAAAGCCGAAATGTCTGTCTTTGTGTACTACCGAGCTTTCTTTATATTCGCGACTATTATCATATCTGCAGCAACTGCCAAATCAAAAGGTAAGTTAAATTAGAATTCCAATATTAAAAATATTTAAGAATTATGTTATGCATTTTCTATTTGTTTCATGTAATAAATTTTTAGAACGTTTAAAAATATAAATATCCTCTTCTTTATTTTGAAATTTTCTATGTTGGAAATGGAACAGCATAATAAAGCTCGGAATTTTTAAGCATAGTAATATACATTCATTAGTAATAATTTATACTGCTTAAAGAGTTCATTATTTCTGCAGGCATCTAAGTTATTTTATATGTGATATAAAAGTATGATAGTAAAGAATCCCGTGTGCCATTGTTTAAAGAAAGTTGGATATATATTGTTTTAACTAAAAAGATCTATAAAAAAGCAATCAAGTTTTTTTAAAAGTTATGATGCATTTTTTAATGCAAAGAGATAAAAATTTGCTTTCTAAGTAACATAGTTTTATAATAATAAGGTTATTATTTATTATTTTCAGAAGCGCCAAGAATTCAGCCGTTTCAGTTCCCACAACACATCCAAATAGGAGACAAGACTAGCGTTATGTGCATGATTATGCGTGGAGAACCCCCTGTAACGTACAAATGGCTAAAAAATGGTAAAATAGTAAAACCTAGTACCGTGTTAAGCGTGGAAACGCACGAAAAATTTTCAACTCTTGTGTTTGATCCCGTGGAAGAATCTTCTGTGGGAAATTACTCTTGTATTGTCAGCTCACTGCATGGAAAGGATACTTATTCTGCATACTTGACTGTAAGATGTGAGTATTTCCTCTCCAAATTTTTTATTTTGTATAAAACTAATATATGTATATATTGGGAATTTATAAAATAATTCACTAATTAAATTATGTTTAGCATGTGGAATTAGTAGCTGTTTTATAACTGAGATATCACTTTCGAGAAAAAATTAGCATTATGTGTTTATTTTTATCTTAAATAATTTGTTTATTCTTATTTTGGCACAAAGTTGTCAGTAAATATAATTTTTAAAAAGAGTTTGAGATGTTAAGTCGGATATATGATGAAGATTTTTATACTTATCTTAAATTATGGATAACTTGCAAAAGTTACTAGCACATTTCCTAGGATAAAACTGTAATTATTAGGAGTGAGTCTCCCGCCTAAGGATAAATCAAACATTAGAATGCTTAAAAAAGTGTAAAATATTTTCATACGTACGGGTTTTTTAAGATTACAATTATTTTTACCGTATTTTATTAGACAATTTCTACAGTGGCAAAAAATAAATAAACAAATAAAATCCAAAAAAGGCTAAAGTGTTAAATCAATTATTATAAATCATATAGCTGTTTAAATAATTCGTATGAAAGCTATTAGTTCTGAAAACTTTTGTTAACTATTAATCATCCAACTGTATGATTCTCACACATTTGTTTAGCAAAAGTCTCATCCAAAATTTCTTTTAAGGCTCGTTAAAAAATACTGCTATAAAATTAAAGAGTATAGGCACAGACACTTTTTATGGATTTCACTTCGATTTTGCTTATTTATTACAGCACTTTGCTGACAGTACAACCATAGAAAGAAAAAAAATACATTTTCTTAAACATTTTTGGGTGTTTAGCTTATGCAGTTGAAAGTGATTTTATGTACAACTACCAGTATATACCAGTACTGTAACTAATAAAACTGGTTGAGCAATTTAGTTAAAATCATTTCAGTTTATTTAGAAATACCACAGTGAGTTTTTTAAAATTGTTTTAATCATTCATTGACATGTAACTGCATTTAAAATTGTTGTAAAGTACCAATTTTAGTTATTCTTCTAGCTAGTCGTGCTGAAAGTTTTGATACAATTATAAAGGAGTTGAAAAAAACTTCAAATTGCAATTTAAAACTAAACGTTTTGTTGTACCGTTAAATTTAAAATATTGCACTTTTTATTCAAAATGATCACTGATGAATTATTGGGTCGGTTTTCTTTAGATGAAACGGGAATGCGCGTTAGAACCCCTAAAAAATTCTCCGCCCAAGGCATATCACTATAGGCAGATAGCCCTCGCATTGAGTTTACAACAACAACAGTAACAACAACCAAAATGATCACATTTTGACTTCTCGCAGGCTTCAAGTGTGTGTGGGCAATAATCTATTGAGGCACGTATATTACTTCCGTGGGAATTTCTATTGCTGCTTTTTTAAACGAATGTTTAAATTTTAAAGATTGGGATGCCGTGTTTGACACTCTTTTGCCTCCAACATACTGCCTACATTTTATAGACAAAGGGATTTGAATCCAGACTGACGGAAGGCCAATCTTTCTTTTCTGCGAAATCTGACACATCATCTTCCAGCCACCCCGGGGTTGTCTTCGACCTAAGAGCAGGGGACAAGTACAATCGTCTCTATTGAAAAACTTTACTTTCTAGAGCTTTGGTTCTAAAATACTGTAATTGATGAATTTTTGCCCTTGCTTTTCACTCCTTTCTCAGAAAAATGAATCAAAGGAGACAATCTCAAATTTTTCTACCAGAACTTATGTTACGTCTAAGCTGTAACTGATAGAGGAAATTCTGTGAACATAGAAAATAACTTTTTCTTAGGGTATGTTGCTTGTTATGCTAATGTATGTTATGAACAGTATTTTTAAACGATATGTTTTTTCAATTAAGTAATATGAATCGCACATTTTAGCCTCTCCTTCTTGGATAAAAGAACCTGAGAGTATGGAAGCAGTTGAAGGGGAATTAGTGTCAGTAACATGCTCTGCGAACGGATATCCAGCACCTCACGTTGTATTTAGAAAAGAAGGTAAAAGAAATGTATTAATAAGTCCATAATTTAAATATACTGTAAAAATCTAAGTACAGTTTTAATTATTACAAAATAACCTTATAAAGTCATATCATTAAACTGATTGAAATCTTAATTTGTTTAAACTTACATGGTTTTTATAATTTAAATCTTTTTTCCTAAATTTCAAAAATTAGAGTAATATTTATTACTGAATTTTTAGATCAAATTTTTAATTGTGCTGCACAATTTCTTGTTAAGTTAGACATTTAAATTTAAAAGTTTTTTGAAAGGTGTTTATACGGTTCCTTTTAAAGAAAAAAAAAGGAAAATTGAATTTGAAGTATTTTATTTAATATTAATTAATAACTGTAGAAAAATCAAAATCAAAATATTTCTTTATGAATTAGTAAATGCTTAAGCTGCTAAATGAAAAAAATGGAATTGAATAAAAAAGCAAGAATATGCATAAACTCTTGTAAAAGAATGGTGTTTGTAATAATATTTAATGACGTTTTAATAATCAAATAATTTGTATAAAAGATTTATGAATGTAGGATCCATTTTTTTATTGAAGAGTTTTATTCTAATAAAATTGAAAATTGTCTTTTATTTTTTCAAATAGGAATGAAATTTATTTTGTGCTTGTCTTGAAATAAAGTAGCTTGAAATATACAAAGGTGAAACTGAAAAGATGTGTAATAATAATAATAATAAACTGAAATGTTTCGAGTAGTAAAAATTTATATTGAAATTAAATGCCAAAAGTAAATTTTTTAATATTCATTCTATTCATGCAAGTAAAGGTTATAACAATAGATTAAGCAAAAATATTGATATTACTAAAATACATATTAACTAGCTGACCCGGCAAACGTTGTTTTGCCATATAAATTATTCCTAGGATTATTTTAGTGGATAGAAATGACTAACTTATTGTAAGTGTGTGAACATGTGGTATATGAGTGGAAGAGGCATGGAGCGCTGTGATCGATGCTGGAATGTAAAAATAACACAATACCAAATATTTATACTTTTAATTCATTGTAATTTATTCTTTGTATTTATATATATCGCTAATTACAATAATTTTACTAAAAAATAATGTCAATCCCTTAACGTAATAGAGTGAACAATATTTTTGTTATCCCATCTTTAGCTAACGCAAACAAACTGCATGGTTTGCCCACTCGAGAGCATGCCACGTATAATTGTCCGTGTGAAAAACATGGTGCGCTCAAATCTAAGCCACAAACAAACATAGTTTGGCCTTGAGACTTATTGATAGTCATTCCATAAAAAATTTTGTCCAAAAAAAAATAATAATAATAATAATAAAAGGATGAAAATCTGAAACTTTTTCAGATTTTAAATACGCACTATAGTGCTATATATTAAAATCGTATGATAATTTATGCGTCGTCCCTATTTTTCTTCCATATTCCATTAAGTTGGAAAGTGCATCATTATTCATGACTGTGCTGTATTTTTCTTTCTTGTTTCGTAAAACCCATCTTTGGTATCGAAATCTATCTTAAAATCGCCTACTAAAATTATTTTACAATATTCGCCAAGTATATTACAACTACACTTCATCGTTCGATATATTGTTTCCAATGCGCATCATAATCATGCGTGTACCATGTTTGTCTTTCTTGGGTTGGTTCCTACTTTAACGCCTCGACTCTCGCCAAGGTGGCGATCATTAAACATATGCAGTTACAATGACAATTTTTTGCATTTATGTGGCAATCGTAATTTGAATTAAAATGGCGATTTGGAACAACATCTAAGTACAGCATGCCATTACATTTTTATTTGTTTTGGATTTCCAATTATTGTAGTTGTAATAATTAAGTGTATTCAAATTCCTTAACTGGTGCGTTTATCGCTAATTTGTTTACTTTAGTTTTCTCTAGTTCCTTTGGGAGCGCTGAAAGGGTACTTACGTATTATTCCAGCGGTCACTTCCGCCAAACTACTTTTTCGTCAAATTTGCTGGCAAATTGTTGCCAATCGTATTCCAAACCATCAACAATTTCATGTGCCCGGCATTTAGCTTGGTGAAAAATTGCTTGTCTTGGCGGATCGCCAGGATAATACGTAAGTACCGTTGAAACTTATGCATAACTCCCAGAGACCCATGACTGCAAAGCTCGCCAAAGTATGGAGATTTTTTAGGTTGGCGAGAGTGGGGGCGTTAAAATAGGAATCAACTCTTTCTTGTACCATAAAACACATCTTTGGAATCGAAATCTATCTTAAAATCGCCTACTGAAACTGTTTTACAATCTTCGCCAGGCATATTTGTCCTATAGGCATATTCCAACTATGCCGCAGACATGGAATGGGAATCATAATCCATGAGTGTACAGTGTTTTCTTTTCTTGTTCCACAGAGCATTTCTTGGGAATAGAAATCTATATTAAAATCGCCTAATAAGACTTTTACTATATACGCCAGGCGTTTTCTAACTATACTCGAAATATATTTATAATAAATAGTCACGTTTTGGCACCACATTTAGCGATCCATTATCAAAAATTGCAAACCTTGTGCGACTTTCAACATTTTATTAACGCGCCCCCCCCCTCCACGTTATCTGGCAAACACATTTGTAAAGTGACTCGACACGCTAATGTCTACACAAAAAATCTGATTGAAATTAATAGCACTCTGGTGCTAAAAATTTTGGGGTGGACCACCGTTATGACTTAGGGGTATGAGACATAGTTAAAAACCTATTTTCAGACCTAACGAATATATATATATATATATATAAAATTTCATTAAAATCGATCGAGCCGTTTCGGAGGAGTATGGTGACTAACACCGTGACAGGATAATTTTATATATTAGATCTAACTTAACTATGTCTTTTTAAATTGCCCAGTGGCGGCTCGTGGGATACAGCAAGTACAGCCGGGCTGCACTTGAAATTATCAGCACATACTATAAAATAATTTATTCTACTAATTTTCCTAAATTCAGATTAGAATTGTGGAATTCCTACGGTAAATTAAAAAAATCTCCGAAAAAACCAACCAAAAAAAAAAAAAAAAAAAAAAACGTATTGTGGCCGGATCGCTCATTCAGAAAAAAAGCACTTTAATCTTCCCGCAATTCAATTGGGAAAATCTTTGGTTCAGCCCAGAGCGCTGAAAAGAAAATTGGCAGCACCGTTGCCATGACAACGACTACGTCAGCAGCCTCTCCGGCATAGGGAGTATGCAGCTGATACAGACGATGGAAGATTTTCTAACGGCTGCTGAACTTGATAACTCGACTAACTGATTCACTCGGACGAGAAGTGAGGGAGGGGGTAAGGAGAATATATGTTTGGAAAACTCTTGACTTTATAGTGCTGAATTTATCAAGAAGGTAAGCCTGAATAGACGCTTATGAATGGACAATTACCCATCAAAGCAATATTGTTTTTAAGTAAGCAAGAACTGGCATTTAGACATGGCGAGTGAGAAAATTCTTTAAACATGAGAAATTTTAAAGAGCTTTTAAAATTATTGATATCTGAATTAAAACAACGCCTTTTTATGGGGACATCACTGACCGATTCGCATGTTTAAAAGAAAGGAGGATTGATTTGACTTATAAAAAATAAGTAAGTTTTCTTTCTTTTTTTTTTTCTTCTCAAGTTATCGTTACAAAAGAAAATTCTATGGAAACTTCGAATCAGACACGGATTAATGCAATTTTGAGGATAAGAGCGGCTGGTTGAAATTTATGTCCATTTTATGGAAGTAAAATAGGATCTCTGACATTTTTTATGTAATTTCTTTTTTTTTTTTCCTCGGTGAGGGCTTAATCCGCCAGCTTTCGAATTCAGTAACAAAGATTTTCCAATCCTCTCCGGAGGAAAGGGGGGGGGGGGGGGGCTCATATGCTTCCGGCTGCACTAACATTTTTGACCACGGGCCGCCACTGAAATTGCCTTTAAAATGAAAATATTTTGAAAGATACATGTAAAGAAAGCAGAATGACTAATTGTTTGAAATTTTTACTACAGATGGAAACTATGAAAATTTCAGAATGGAAATGAATCATACATTGATATTTAAATCAGTTCAGAAAAATAACGAAGGTAAATATACGTGCGAAGCTGATAACGGAGTTGGTGTGCCCATCAAAAAAACTGTATCTCTCATAATCCATGGTAATTTACTCTGCCTAAGTTATATTTGTAAATATTAAAAAAATATTTGTAAAAATTTTATTTTAAAATGTTGTGTAACAGTGTTTTGAATTTATCATTTAGTGCTCATTTTGCATTTAGTATTACAGTAAACAAATTTGAAGTGTAATAATTAGCAATTTTATGTAGTTTAAAAAAGTGTATGAACTTGATAGTGTGTTTCGCAGAAGATTTTGAACTATGCTGAAATTGCTTTATATATTACTGCAAATTATGCCAAGAAGAATTTTTTAAAATTACTATATTTCAATCCAAGTAATTTATTTGTGTATCGAGGAAAAAGAAAAGAATTATAAATTATTTTAATAATGTATATAGTTCTTTTTTAATCCTACATGTGGCGCTAGTTGTACAAAAGATTCTTCAGTTCTCAAGCGTTTATCACGGAAATTTGTTTATAAGTTCATATATGCATTTTCTAAAGTACAGCGTGTAGATGAAAAGTTTATTCAAAGCATTAAATTGGTTGTGTCGATCATTATAAATATCTTATAGAAAGGATAAAGGATGGATCTACGTACTTTCTGCAGGATTTTCACGCTGATGTTCAACAGAAAATCAGCATTGTATTTTCTGATAGTTTTATCTGCTCTCCAACTTGTCGTAGGGGATGGTAAGCATTATTTTATTTATTAGTTACTTTATATTATTTTTACGTTTTACATTTGTATTAGTATAATTAAATTTCAAATAATAGGCTAAATATGAAGAAATATCTTTCAAAAAGCTTCCTAAATAAACTTTTGACCATGTGTAATTTCTGTTATTGCACAAATGATTCATTTCACATCAAAGAATTTACAATTATTATTAAATCAATAATCACGTATATTCACATTTTTCATCCTCTATATCGTTTATGACAGATTGAAATAAAACTGTTTTCATAGAATGCTTCATTTTATATTTTGATGAATTTACAATTATAATTAAAATCAATAAGAACAATTATTCGCAGATTTTTATAGTTTATTACAAATAGAAGTAAAACTAACTTGTGGAATCTAAGCCATGGATTTTGAATGTGATTTTTATTTTTTATAATATAAAAAATTACCTTCTAATGCATATTTAGAATCAATGCCAACATTTTAATATTTCCTTTATTTTTTAAATTCACATAACATACTCTGGTATATATATCGTTCTGAAACTTTGACCAGCCCTTTTGAGTATGCTTGTTTATGAAAATCAATTTTTCATTTTCATGGATTAAATTATGTGTTTATTGTAGAATTTCTAAACAAATATTTGCTTTAAAAGGTTTAGATATTACTGAAAAGAAAGTAACAAATAATTCACTCTTCAGTAATGTTTAAAGTTTCAAATCAAATAAATAGCATGTTACGTAAAAATGAATTACATCCATCTTTCTCACAATGTTTCAATTTTTGAATATGTAGTTCTCTCTCTCAAAAAAAAAAAAAAAAAAAAAAAAAAAAACAACAACCGCGCACTTAATCTATAAAACTAAGCACATGACATATACTCTATACATATATAACTGAAGTATATAAATTTAATTATTCTTATACTTCAACACAAAGTTCAATTACATAGGCTTTTACATTTTAATTTTTTTCAAGTCATAGAAATTTAAAGAAAATAGCATTCAAAAATATACCCGTTCATTAATTCAACCTGATATAATAGATGATTTTTAAAGCCTTTAATGCCTTAGGAGTGAACATTGCTGCTATATTGCTGATAGAAAAGATTTGTTCAAATTTTCCTTCAAAATCGGAGGACTGATCTTTCATTTCAGGAAGACTTTTATTTATCATACAAAAATATTTTTTTAGATTTTATCAAGTACATTTTTAAATTATTTTCTTAACTTACTTTGTTGTACATTTCATAAAACTTCTTACCTAGGTTTCAATTTGCAGTCTCTCTCTCTATGCACGTAAAACTCTCTATGCACATATATAATCTTTTCTATAATTCCATTTAAATTCACAAATTTTATTAGCGTTTTTCTGTTACTTGTACTATTAATAGTAAATATATATAAACATACATTCGTATAACACGAATGTATGACGATATTATCTTTCAATGCTTCAATGAAACTTTAATATTAAATGTTTAGTGATTGTTACAGTAGCAGTTGAACTATTCAATCTATTTCAATTAAAATTGATGTTAATAGAAATTCACTAATAAATATACCCGATCATTTTAATAAATTGAAATATATGTAATTTTTTTGTAACATGTATAATATTTAAATAAACAAATGACAGTAAATAATTTTATGAATCTTAACTTTAAAGATAGTAGGTAAGCCTTACATTTAAGATTTTCTTTTAGATCCACCGCAAATACAGCCTTTCCAATTTCCTTCTGAGATTAAAAGAGGAGATACTGCAAGTATTATATGTGCTGTTATGAGAGGAACTGCTCCATTTACATTTAGCTGGTATAAAAATGGATTATCCCTTAAAAGCAGTACAAAAGTAAATCAGATTTTTAACAAAAAATTGTCAACTTTAGTCATTGAAAACGTCGATGAAACATCAAGTGGAAATTACACATGTGTTGTTACTAGCAATAGTGGAAAAGACAATTATACTACCCCCCTAAAAGTCAGAGGTAAGAAAACATTTCCTTAAATAAACACTTAATATTTTGTAATATATGATTTAACCGTAATGTACTTGAATATAACTGCTTTTTTAATATTGATACAGTTTTTGAAATAGTTGTTTTATTTTTTTTAAAGAAACATGCATTCAAAATGTATCTAGATACAGTCGAAATTCAAAGTATGCATTAAATGCATGGATTTTCTAATTATTTATGTGATACAACTTAAACGACATTTGAAAGCATAAATTTATACCTTCATGCTTTCTAAGAAGTATCGTTACTTAAAGTTGTTAGTACATTACAGGTAAATCCGTATTAGTTTTTAGTATTTATTCTTATTATTTTTATTATTTAATAGTTTTATTTTACTAAGAAAAAAATACCACCACCCCCTCCCTCCAAAATTAAAAAAAAAATGAAAGAAAAATAAGAAAAATCTTTTCTGCTATCTTCTACCATTCAGGGCTGTAAGATTATTTTCAATACTTATAATCATGTTTTGAGTTATTATCTATTTTTTTTAACCTGCAGTTAAAATCATGTATTAAAATACTGGATTTTGAATGTTATCAAGTAGTTATGTAAACCCACAAAAAATTAGAAAACATCTTGTGTTTTTCTTTGCGTTTCAATATTCCTGTACTCTAGAAATTACAATAGATCTAGGAAAAACATCTTTTAAAAAGTTATTTGAATATTAACTTAAAATTCCAGAAATCGTTCTGATTTATTCAGAAAAAAAATTTAGATGCTTCCCATATTTTATGAATTATATGCTTGTTTCTCCAAGTATTTATCCTTTAAAAATAGGTTAACATATACAAGGAAATCATTTGATGAAAACAAACTTTATTTAATTCTTATACTCTAGTAAATGATTAATTCTTACTTCCAACAAGTTTTAGTGTATATAGATTAGTTACTCGCAGAAAACAAGATCTACTTTCTTAGAGGTGTATACTGAAAATTTAATTTAATGATTAATTAAATAATTTAATGAGTTTTTTTTTCTTACTTGGCTTCTTCTTGTTTTGGGTTTCGTGTTGGTTTCGTTTAGTATCAGTATACTTGTCTAGAATTTATAATTTATAGTAAGTTTGTCCCTAGACTGCTTGGATATTTTCTTTCTAATGTTCAGTGTCATTTTCTAAAGAAATCAAAATTGACTCCGAAAATTCCGTTGTAATTTCACTTTAATTCACTGAATGCGTACCATGAAGAAACTGCTGAAACGAGTTAATTGAAATTTAGTACATTGAATGTTGGTCACGGAACTCTATAGATTTCTGCAAAAGTTGAATTCTTGAGATGCGGCGATGAGTATTATATTTTTTAATGTAATAAAGGTCAAATGAAATGATGTGGTACAAAAGATGCTTGCTTAAATTAAAATATATAAGATAAGCATTTCCATAAATTCTATTTGTATTACAAATATAAAAGGGAATGTGATATATTTTTGATTTAGAATTTCAAACAGCTGGATGAAAATAATAAATAAAAGGCACTCTAAATATTATGTGCATGTTATTACGGCTAATTTGACACTATACGCGAATGTTCAATGAATTCATTTTGACTCGCAATATGCATGTTGGCATAGCTTGGTGTTAACATAGAAAGGAACAAGCACTAATCAGTAAGTCATACTTACCAAAACCGATCGGCGCTTTTAATGCGCTCATTGGTGCCTTCTGTATTGTGCGAATACATGCGAACACAATTAATAATCTAAGAAAATCATTGTATGTAATAATATTTACCAATATAATTTGGCATTCAGGCAACAATTTTTAGTTTTTTGTATTTTCTGGTATTTAAACCATGTCTAGATTATAGCCTCAATTAGCTTTTTTTTAAAACTTTGTTCACATTGATTCGCACAATACTTGAACTCTTCTCCCCGATAATGTTATAAGAAAGTTATTTTGTTTTTTGAACCTCCAAGACAGTTTCTTGTTGTTCAGCAAATCTCAAGAACAATAAGAGAATGGTAATGGCTTTAGAAATTTTTAAAGGAATTCTTAATGCTATTTACTTATGAATTCTTAATTTTCTTAATTTACGGCTGCTCAAAGGGTATATGCTGACTGACATGCTTACTTATAAAAATGTGTACTGAAAAACTTTTAACTTTTTCACTTATTGGACAGCCATTTATAATTTGTATTGCTAGATATTTACCCAAGTGACTTTCTTTTAAAAATATCTATCTTAAATCTTATTATAAAGGTATTTTATAACAAGACATTGTAATAATAATTAAGAAAATAATAAAATCTTTGCAATGTATTTCAGTTTTACAGTAACTTATATTTGATGTAGTATAACAATATTCTAAGTTTTTTCAAAATTTACATGCAATCTAATAAATGTGTTTCAAAGTGAATAGTAGATAATTTGAAGGTATGTCCGTAGAAAGCTACGTTAAGAGTTTTATTGAAAAATGGATACTGGTTATATTAATCTCTAATTTATAAATTTTAGGCCCTCCAACTTGGCTTCAAGAGCCAATTGATGGTGAGGCAGTTGAAGGCGATAGAGTCATGTTCACATGTATTGCTAACGGATCGCCAAATCCAAGAATAATGTGGCGAAAATTAGGTGAGTTGTAGAGCAGATACCAGTATGAGGTATAAATCGCGGTAAACAAATTTAAAAATAATACAAACAAATTTTAAATACTTATACAGGTTTTAATTAAGATATTACCGTATTTTTTTATTTAAATAGGAGTGTTGTTGTTGTTGTCATGACCATGAATACACGACATTATCCATAGAAAGAGGGGTGCCATTGTCCCAGAGGGGTTGGTCTTCTACTTGTTAGTCTAATTTTGAACTGATTCCATATAAGGGACCAACCACCGCCTGAAATCGGCACCCCCCGAGGTATCGTTTAACAACTTGGAGGACATTGGGGCCACGGCGGATTTTACGTGTACCAGCTCTCATTAGCGTACACGGCCCCACAGCAGTTGAATCGAGAGGGAATTGGCCCTCCGAAGCACTGTCCAAGCCGGATGCTGCTTCACTTGCCGTGTTCTTATGGGAACGGAGTTTAGCGCCCCAAATCACAGCGGGACAATAGGAGTGCTGTTTATGCTAAATTCCATTCATTAGTTACTTTTATATTTTACGGGTCACATGCTACTTCTTTACGAGCTTTAATTAAATTACAAAGTTTTGATTTATTTTTTAATGCTAACGCTAAACGGGATGCTTTAGTCTTTGCGGGGATACTTTTGCTCAAGACAAAAAGAAGTTATACTGAACAAACATTACAATATAAATTTTCGTTCTTAAAAAATACTTTGCACCTATTTGAGGGTAATTCAACAGTTTGGGGATAAATTTAATTTTTTCTTAGTCGCAAAAGACAGTTTTGCCAATAACAAAAATTGAGGTGTCAGTTCATCAGAAAATACTTAAATTAAAGGCTATAAAAGTCCAAAAACTGAAATCTATTCAATTTGTATTAAATCAAGTGAATGGATATAAGAAGCCTGAAGAAAGGGCTACTTTGATCGAGAACTTTAAAAATAGCAAATCAATAACAATAATAATAAAATCTGGAGTGACTTTCCGGGAGAACTCTTGATCTTTACAATATTTTAAATAAATTTGATTCAGCTCAGTTGAATGCAGTGTTCAGACGCTAGTAAACCTCAAATAATATGAGTGCTTACACTGCAATGTACAAGAATAATTTTTTGTAGTCTTGTAAAAAACTGTAAGTACTATATCCCCAAAATCTATACAGGTTGTGTAACGGTGACCTATAATATACATACCTAATTTGCGCTAAATCGAACTGTGCCCTTTAGACGCTATACACTTTCAAGAATATCCGTTCACAGGTCGTAATGTATAAGAATTATTTTTTGTAGTCATGTAAAAAATTTTACATACTACACATACAAAAATCTGTACTGGCTGTACAAGTGTAGACCGCAATATACACTATATAGCAAAAGAATCGACGCCACAAGAAGGAGTCGCAGGATTATAATTAAATTTTCTATTTGAAGACATTCGGACCGAACAGGCAAATTTTTAAAATCTGAAGTCCAATGAATGAATAGCGGAAACGCTAGCGCATCGGAACTGCGTATTCAGCAGGTGCATATAAGGAGCTATTCTCAATCTGAAGATTAAAATTTCTGTTGCATTTCGACTGCGATATCTTACGTCGGCTATAGCAATGCCCCGCTGAGGGATTCGTGCACATTACGAGCAGATGTCGGAGTTTGAAAGAGGTCTTGCTATCGGACTGAAAGAGGCTGGTTGGACGAATCAAAGAATCGCTCGTCATCTGAGTCGAAGTGATGCGACTATTAGACGATGCTGGCAAGAGTGGGTAAACAACGGTAGATATCAGCGTTAAAATGGTAGCGGTCGACCGAGGGCTACAACAGAACGGAAGGACAGAACGATTGTCAGAGCAGCTGTCACAGCACCGGATTTTTCGCTATCAACTATCCACCGTGTGACCTGCACATGTATCTATCCACCATGACCATCCACAGACGATTGAGAGAGCGGAATTTATGCTCACGATCGACCGTTACGCCGCGCCGGTTGCCTCTCACCCCTGTACACCGTCAAATCCGATTACTGTGGTGCAGGGCTCGATCAACGCTGAACTGCGCTGACTGAGCTTGTATAGTCTTTAGTGACGAGTCTCATTTCCAACTGTGTCCTGACGACAACCGCGGACGTGTTTGGAAACGTCCAGGGAAAAGGAAGGATTATGCCCTGACTATCGCACGCCACACAGGCCTCTCTTTTGATAGCCGGAACTCTTTGATAGTCATTGCTGGCACATTGACAGCACGGCGGTACGTTGACGACATACTACGACCGGTTGTGTTACTATTCCTTTTGCAATATCCTGGACTTACTTTACAGCACGATAATGCCCGGCCGCATACGGTACGTGTTGCTATGAATTGTCTTCAAGCTTTCCCGGTACTCCTTCCTATACTAGCTAGGTCGACTGATCTCTCTCTCCCATAGAGCACATTCGGGACATTATGGGAAGGCGATTGCAACCATCTCAAAATGTTGCCAATTTAGCCCAACAGTTGGAGACAATTTGGCAAGAAATTCCGCAGGTCACCATCCGGGAACTTTATAAGTCTATGCCACGCCGGCTGGCAGCTTGCATGGAGGTGGACCAACGCCTTCGTCCCTTTGTAATGGTCAAACTCTACAATAAATCATTCAATGGTTCGGAAATTTTAATCGTTTCTTTTTATATGTATGATCTTTACATACACTAGTTTTATTGCAATCAGACAATTCCTTCTTGGTGCGTCGTTTTTTTTTGTTATAGAGGGTATATACCATATTTGAACTCAATCGGATGCATCGTTTAGGAGCTATAATGTTCATTCGCTTACGTATACAGAAATATGCATAGATACACATACATCACGATGTAAAAATGGCATTAAACAAAAAAAAATAGCTTTAATGATCTCAAAAGTGCAAATACATCGAAATCACGAAGTCGAAATTTTTCATAGTGCAATACTTTCCTTACATGGACATGTTCGTAAAGAATCAAGGAAATGTTTTTTTAAACAATATAGTTTACGACTTTATTCCTTGTTAATTGATTAAAACTCAATTTGGACTCTGAAAGTTTATACATTAGATTTTGAAATAACAGAAATGTTAGTGGAAACATAAAAATGTATCCCAAAGTAGTCCCGGTCGGCGGCATTTTGATTTGTTGAATATTAGTATGAATACAAAAAGTTTTTAAACTATTTTCATGAAAGTTGTTTCAAAACTTTATTTGGATCCTGTTATTATATATGTTTATTTATATTTTGTCACACGTAGTGCTATTAACAGAATATGCTTTGAAAAAGTGATATTTTTATTTAATTTTTAGGAGATAACACGGAATCATCTCTGCATAGAAATGTATTAAATAATGGGACATTAATATTTACTAATGTCGTGAAAGCAGACGATGGTCCATACATGTGCGAAGTTGAAAATGGTGTTGGTGAACCCTTACGAAAAACAGTACAGCTTGTCGTTTATGGTACGAACAGATGAATACTGAAGAGTATTTAAGCTAACTTCCCTTTATATTTGAGGCTATGTCATCTTAAAAAAATCCCATTGTCTTATTTACGGGTATTTATAGCGGCATACTTCCAAGTAAACCATTTAAAATGAATTATGCCAGATGGTGTTGATGCAATAATTAAATTAATTGCTTAATTTTTATTTATAATATTTAGTTTTAAAGATATGAATTATCTCTTTCTAATATCATAGATTATATTTACATATCATTTGTAATTTATGTTTGACGAAAAGACTTTTAATGCTCTATTTGTCATAGATTGTGTAACGCCAGGTATTTTTGAATTTAATAAAATTAATACAAATATGGTTGAGTCTTCTACAAGCTTAAATAAATCACTTATTAAATGAAGAAATAAATTCACAATTAACTTGTTTATAAACCAGCATGTGGCGCTAGTTGTTCTACTGGATGGCTTTTACTGGATAAGTGGAACTATAGACGCTGAGTGGCATCATGCGCTTATTTACAGTTTGTCTATGATGACAGTTAGATGTATGTGCGTTCAAGTCCGAATTTTTAAAAAAATTCAAATATTTTTTCCCGTTCGATTTATAGCTATTATTTTCATGACATTGAAGACTCTACTAAAGTTATGAATGCAGTGAAATTTATCTTTTGCATAGGAATGATATACGGAAATTCTGTTCATACAGCGTCTGGAAACGGTAAGTTAATTTTTCAGTTTTCTATTAGCATTTTATAGATTATTTTTATGTATAGTTTAAAATAATTAATTTAATTTAATTTTTTAAATACACAGAGTTTTAATTTTTAAATTTAAAAATTGAATTTTCGTATTGTTCGCTCTAAATTCCATGTTTCTCTTTCAGATGCTCCCGAGATACAACCGTTTCAGTTCCCCGATAATGTCAAATTAGGACACAATATTGTATTAATATGTGCAGTAATGAAAGGAAATCCACCACTGAAGTTTATATGGATGAAAGATGGCAGAATTTTAAAGAACGGCGCTACCATAAATAATTTAGAAAAAGCTTCCACTCTTTCTATAGATCCTGTAGTAAAGGCGTCATCGGGTAACTATACTTGTATCGCTGAAAATGCACTTGGAAGGAATTCTTATTCTGCGACGTTAAGTGTAAAAGGTAATTTTTTTAAATAAAACTACTTATAAATGTTTTAAATAACTCTTAAATGATTTTAATGCTAGTTTAAATATGCTTGTGTTCAGTAGAGAACGCAAACTTCCTTCAAAGGGGGGGGGGGGTATGAATATTATCTTTATGTTAAAAAGCATAGTCTTTATCTAAAAAATCAAAAATATATGAATTTTGTGTTAAAAAAAAGTTCTGCAAGGATGGGGGGGGGAGTTGACCCCCAAATCCCTCTTCTGCTGATGAGTTTAAATGCTTTACTTTGTATTACCTACCGCTTTAACAAATAGATAACTGCAAGAAGTTTGTCGAATAAATAAACCTACTTCACCCAATGACTTACCAAAATAATAACTATAAAGAAGAATTCAACTTTATTTCTATAAAATTACTTTTATAATTATGGAATTTTAATATTGCCAACATTTATCAGAATTATAATCTACAATTCATCACTGATATTTTAGATATTTCCTTAATATTATAGTAAAATGCAGGTAAAGGGACGAGTAAAAAATGTTTACTTTTAATTTGATAACAATGTTGAAAGATACAATGTGAGCCAAAAAATATGATTTGGGACGTTTTCATGGAAATGCGAGTATGACTAAGAATCATGTAATTAGTTCGGGATGTTGGGAGGTTTTATGGCGCATAGTGGGTTGTCACCAGTCAAGGAAACTCCCAAAAACTTGGATTAGCCCAAACATTCCATTTAAACGGAAAAGTAAGACAAAAATTTAAAAATTAGGGAAAAGGCCCATTAAATGTGATCTAAAAAAGTAATTAAAGTCTGCATTTAAATAATTTTTCATTTGAAATATTTCTGGGATGCTCTAAATATGACTTTGTGCAAAAAAGTGGACGATTCTGATATTTTTAGGGGAAGGCCTTAAAGTGTACAAAAATAAAATATTGCTTTAACGTAATAGTTTGTTTATTGCATATTTTGTTTAGGATAAAATATTTTTTTCTTCTTCTTTTCTTAGATTTCTTTCTTTTCTCTTTTTTTTTCTTTCTTAAAACTAAGCCCTCCATGTAATCATTGCACAACCCGCCATTGTTGTGCACGTATGTCAAAGCATTTTTTTCTCACATACGATAAATGTAAAATTAACCTTTTACAGACCAAATTGAGATCCAAGTATATTTTAAATACTTTGTTTTTGCAAATTTTGTTTTCTAATGCGTTAGGTAAAGGATGCTGGTCATTTAAATAGGGGAGGAAAATATTATATACAATCTTCACTGTATACCAATTGGGAGCATGGGTCATTTCTGACCAAATTTTATTTTGGTTTAAAAATGGAATATACTGATGGGTAGTTTAAACAATAAGTGAAATATTAAAAATTAATAAAAGATTTATTTTATATTTAAGTAAAGATATGAATTGAGTTTGAAAGGAGTGGGGGTGTACCAAGATAGGTCAGTAAAAATTTATGAAAATAGCTATTTTCATGATTTTTTGGACAGTTTCCCCACTAACGATGGAAATGCAACTTCTATTTCAGAAAATCAAGTCATCTTTTAACTTTATCTGCTGATTATTTCAAGTCAATATTGATAAAGTTTCATTTTTGAATGAATTTTTAATTTGTTGCTACCAACGGGGAACACTGACCTGTAAAAGGTTAATTTATAAATGCAGACTTCAGATAATTTTCCAGGTCACACTGCAAGATTTTCCAGGTTTTCAGACAAAATTTGCAACTGTCCCTGACTTTTTTTGTTAGAATAAAATTTCTTTTCTATTCCATGCTTTTCAGGTTTTCCTTGAATCCTAGTGACCCTGTATACTCCAAAAGCCTCCCAGCATTCTGAACTAATCTCTCGATCTATACCTGCATTTTCATGAAAACATGCAGTAGTTTTTTACAGCTAAATTAAAATATAAGCTTTTTTTAGAGGTATAGTATATATACATTAAAAATATTAAAATTATAACTAGTTAGAAATGGGAAAAAATTAGAATAATAATACAATAACTCATTAAATATATATATATATAAACGAATCAGAATATAATTAGAGTTAAATAGATGCCTAATGCCCCTCATCGGAAACATCCTTAGAAAATAATAACCTTGTGACAAACAAAGATTATAATAATGGTACCAAATGTAGTGTCTAAAATTACATATAATGACTACTCTATACATTATTTTCTTTAAGTCTAGATAGGTTGTGCAAGCACATAGAATTAAAAAATACTTTTAATTGCTTGTAATATTTCCTTCTTATTTTAAAATGTGCGCTTCCCTTTATTTAAAATTTAAAGTGAATACAATATAAAACAGAACTGCACATATAAAAATGCGCTTTCAACGGTTAAAATATATGAAGAATTTATATGAATGTATAAAATTATCAATATGATTGATTAAAGCATTATTTTGAGAAATATAATTTTAATGCAGCTCCCCCTTCTTGGGTAAAAGAGCCGGATGACCAGGAAACAGTTGAAGGAACTGACACTGCGTTCTTATGTTTGGCTTCAGGACATCCATTGCCGAAAATTAAATGGTCTAAAGTTGGTAAGACTACACTTTTACAGTACTTAGTTTTTTCCCCTTTCATCTTTGTTCTCATATTTATGTATAATGTACTATAGTTTTCTATATTATAGCTGTACACAACTATTAAAAAACAAAAATATAAAAAAAAATGTATCGACTTACAAACAAAAGACTTAGATGTATGAATATTTATTAAAAATTTCTGTTACAAAATTGCTCAATTTTTATATCTTAAGGGAAATAAAGAAGGGTTTTAAAAAATAAGATTAAGAGATTAAATACATTAAAAGTATTTTATTTGGAGAATTTTAATGATTTTATAAAGATTATTGTATAGTTAAAATTTATAAATAAATATTATTTACATAGTTCATTTTTGCTAAATTACCTTGTTAGAATTTAAAAATGTAAGACACGCTTATATATTGAAACTTTATTGATATGGAATGAAGAATTATGCCCAGACCTTTGCATATGACTAAATATTATGTACTGTAAAATATTTTTACTGAATTTGAATACATAAAAAATATATAAAAGAGATTTTACACGATTGTTTTAGAGATACGATAGCTGCTACAAATTTCATAAATTTAGCGCCGCATTCATTGATATAAAAATAGATTTAATAATTTCGATTTAATTATGAAAGATTTAGTTTTGTAACTTTTGTATAATTTGTTGTGATGTAATCTTCAATGTATGAAAGTAAGTCAGCAACTAATTTTCTTTAAATGCATTTTGGTTGGGAAACAGACTGCTTAATTGAATAGTTATACAAAGTTCTCGAACATTTTCTAAATTTAAATTGTTGATTTTGAAAGAGAAACTGCATTCACTTATAAAAATTAATTTTAAAATATCTAATTACTTTCATAATTTGCTTTTAGATTCGGAAATGAAATTTGAACCTTTGTTTAAAGATTACCTGAAATCTCATAATGGAACTCTTAACTTCAATCCAGCAACTAAAGAACATGAAGGAAGATACCTGTGCGAAATTGATAATGGTGCTGGAGAAGTTCTGAAAAAAATAGTGATACTCACAGTTAATGGTAGGCCACTTCACCAGTTTCAGAAAAATATGCACTGAATAATAAATTATTAAAAGTTTCAATTAAATTCGCTATACTCATTTTGTTTTTAAATCTTGAAAACTATAATAAGTTTTTGAAGAAACACTATATTTCCCAATAAGAAACACAATTCAAAGCATCTTAAATACTTAAAATTATTTCCTTAATTTCTTAAATTTCATTTTATTTTAAAAATAGATTTTTTTATTGCATTGATGTTGAATATGATATCAATTGAAATAAATTGAATTATATTTATAGTGTTGTATGTTAATTGTAAAAATCAGTTGCTGTTCCATCAAACAGTGTGCCTTCATTTATTCGTAGTGAATACACATAAACTTTCAACTTAATATTTTATTCCAATTGTTCTCAAGTTTCTTCGAAGTTGATTTACATCATTGTAGTGTTTCTCTCTTGCAACACCGTAAAAAAGAACATCTGGCTGTGATTAGAACGTAATATGACGGTATACACACTTACTGCGAAGACTAATACATTTGCATTATAAGAACGTTTATTACTTTATGTAAAATATATTTAAACAAGTGGTTTGAAATTCCCACTCGCCACTCCTTAATTTTAATGTGTGAAAAAGAAACCATCATCATAAAATTCTATGGTTTAAGGGTATGTTAGATAATTATTAATCAGCACTTGTTTCTTACATTTATGAAAACAACTTTATATTAGGACTTTTCCCTCAATTCTAATACTGTACGCTGGCATACAAGTAAAACTAATTGAAATTTCGGAGGAAAAATGAACTAGTTTTACTTAGTAGAACTGATATCATTACCTCAAATCCACAGCTTTTCTATGTTTAAAATGAATAAATGTATATTTTGTAATTTCATTATTACCAGCATGTGGCGCTAGTTGTACGTATGCTACTATCAACTAAAGCTTCCGCTAGAGGTATCTGGTAACTCGAACGCACTTCTCAGTAAAACTTATTGCTGATACTGCTGATTACTTTTCTATTGTTGTGATGAATAGTTAATTTATACGGTTATATTTATATTATAAAAATTTTACAACCAACGATTAATTGAAGAAAATCATATTTACTTTTTTGTGCTTTAATATCGTTGACTTTAATTTAGAAAATAGATGATTATGAGCTTCAGCCAACTTTCGTTACTATTTGGACTATGTGTACTCGTTGGATTCACTTTATCGAGCGGTAAGTTACATTACTTATATTTTTAATGAATTTGTAAAGCATAGGATAACGGTTATCAATTTATAACTAATTTTTAACATAATAACTAAATTGTACATTTTTTCGAGATGAATAATTTTATGGACTATTTACAATTTTGAAATTATTTTAGTTTTTATACTAGATTAGTTATTTTTTTCTTTAAATCAAATATATTAAAATTTTTAACGTTATATTTTTACCAACGATAAACCGACGCATAGTTAAAGACTGGAAAATGTTTTATTTTCAGATGCTCCAGTCATACAGCCTTTCAATTTCCCCGAAAATGTTAAATTAGGACAAACTGTGGGTGTAATGTGTACAGTTATGGTTGGACAGCCACCATTAAAATTCATTTGGCAAAGAAACGGTAATGTATTAAAAAACGGCGTTAATATAAACACTGTGGGAAAAGTTTCAAGCTTGTCCATAGATCCTGTTGAGAAATCGTCTTCTGGAAATTACACATGCTTAGTAAGCAATGCATATGGGAGAAACTCTTATTCAGCTTTCTTAAGGGTGAAAGGTAAATTTCTTATTTTACATTATTTAGTATGTAGTTAAGTTTTTATTAACCAGTGTATGTTTAAGAGGATACTACATTTGGTAATAACAGAGAGAGATGAGACATAAAATGACTGGTAATCTGTTCAAGTATTTCAAGCAGAAAAAAGCGCAGTTTAAGTAAACAAATACATCGCTAGATTTTGTAAAAAAACGTTTGATTCAGTGAAATGAAATATTTCATATCGTAGTGTATTGCACTTAAAGTATGTTTACAATTTTTTTAATACGTTATACTTATTTCAAAGGTAATGCAGTAAATGAACTTGCAATGATGCAATCCGCTGTAAATATTTTAAAATTGCCTTCCAGTATTTTATAGCTGTATTTCATATTTGGATGATATTTTATTCACGTGGAATAGTCGTAATAGTTTATTTGCGTCACATATTAGATAACTGAAAATATCTCAATCCAATGATAAGTTCAATGCTCAATGTAAATCACAGTCTACCTCATAAAAAATCTCACACTTTCAGCCATAGAAGCCACTAAACTTTAATTAGATAACTGTTTATTTTAAAATAGTCTGTTCTTTAAAATAAATATGAACTGCAATATTTATTGTCTTTATTTTTAGATTTTGAAAGTATGAATACAATTAAAAAAATGTATTTTGCATACTACTTTTGTATTGTTAACATGTGATTTATTTAATCAGTTTTCAGTACCTTTTTTGGAAATTATCTCATGCACAGATATATAAAAGGAATAGTTTTATTCTGCCTTAAGAAAAATACTTGTGTTTATACAGAACATGATACGTAATATTCATCAATAAATTTTATATACAAATATATTTGTGACTGGAAACGCTATTTGAAACATTTCATTTTTATTTAGCAACTGATTACAAAAATTATTATTTAGCTCCACCAACCTGGCATATTGAACCAGAAGATTCTGAAACTGTAGAAGGTTCAGCAGCATCTTTTAAATGCTCTGCAAATGGACACCCAACTCCACAAATAACTTGGAAGAAAATTGGTATAAATGCTAATTTTATTTAATCTCAATTTTATCAATTTTTACATAGTTAAATTTCAGATAATTATTATAAGCATAAAAATTCTTTGCCCTGTTTATAAGAAAAAAAAGAAGAAGAAAATATAATTTAACTCTTATAGGTTTAAATTTTTTTACAATTTTTGTTTATTCTAGAAGCTGGCTTTTCGATTTTCATAGAAGGATTTAGTGAATCTGGTGACAGTTTTTGATTTAAATATTTTTTTTAACATAAACGTTAAGTTAAAAGAGAAAAGCCTGTTTCTATGTTTTTATGTTTAGAATATTTCTTCTTTAGAAGCTAAATATTTATCAACTCCGATAATTTCAAACTAAGTAAATATAAAAAAAGAAGAAAAAAGAACGAAGGAAAAAAATATCTGTAGGAAAATATTAAACTTTAAGGACTGAAAAAATGCCACAACACATACATTTAGACGTTTAACTTTCAGAAACAATTAAAATATCCTTAATTTATTTTAAAAACATCAATCATATTCTGTCAACTGAAATTTAAAAGTTTTGTTTTGAATAATGAAACGGCGATAATACGTAAATGTCCGGCAATAACGGAATCAAAAAAGCACTAAAGAATTTTTTTATGAGCTGAAAAATCTGAAAAGTCTTATATTTCTACGTTGTCTAAGTATTTTTATTGTATTAGATTTCCGTATTTCTCACCCAGTTATGTTAGTGGCACTAGATTAAAATTCTGACCATCAGGATTATTAAGACTTTCCGATTTTAAATCATTTTTCAATAAATAATTAAAATCATGCCATACAATAACTAATGCTGTCAATTTTTTAAAAATGTGACTTTTTTATTGCTAAATTTTTGCCCATTCGAGATTTTGATTTTGATAGTAAAATTGAATATATATATTTACAGGAAGTATAAAAAAAGATGAAGATGTTTATAACTTTGTTGAGAAGTCAGAAAATGGAACTTTAATTTTTAATCCCACATTAAAAGAACATGAAGGAAGATATGTGTGCGAAGCAGATAATAACGCAGGAGAAAATTTGAAAAGAATTGTTTCACTAATAGTTCACGGTAGGGAAGTTGAAGTGTTTTGTTTCATTTCATGCACTAATATAATCTTTAAGCACGAAATTGTCTAAATATTTAGTATGTTATTTTGAGGTTTCAAAAACTGTGTATTCAATACTATGAAAAGACAAGTATTTTTAGTTAGTTTTCTTTTGTTTGTCATTCAGTAAATGTTTGATTTTACATTAGGGATTCACATTTAGTGCATTTTGATATGAGATCTGTAGTTTGTTCTCAACTTCTTATAAGTAATACATATATTATAGCAAAATATATGTAAAGTTTAATGCATGCAGTGTACATTTTACGTATAAATTAATAATGTTTAAATTACTATATTTTTTTCGATAAACTTTGAAAACAATTCATTGAAAGAAATTTATTTTATGTTATAAATGAAAGTAATGTGTTTGACTATTAATACTTATAAACCCTCTATATTTATTAATATTTTTGGGATTAGTTTATGCATTATTCGTAAAATTTAATATTTGCTTCTCGAGAAAATACAATGTATTTATATGAAAAAATTTGAACAATAAACTGAAGAATCTGTACAGTTAATTATAAGTCTTTAAAACCTCACATAAACTATGCATGTCAGTTAAATTATTAAAGTTTTGGGGATTGTAATTTTTTTTCTTTATTTAGTTACCATTGTATGTATAAAATATCTAATTCGAAGTTGGTTATCCCATTATTGATCAAAAATTAAAACTTCACTCGATCGTAAAAGAATGGTTTATTTTTATTCGTTAGAAAGATCATTTTTAAATTTTTTAATACTTAATAATATATTTCCAACTGTATATAACTGTGCCTGTGAAATCAAGCATTTTGACTGGAAATAATGTTTAAGACAGCATTTTATACTTAAAAGAATGAAATAATGTAAGTACTATTATTTTAAAATGAAATCACATATTTTATAGGATGCATTTAATAAAACATTATTAAAAATGTTCTGACAAAATACTTATACCTTTAATTTTACTTTCCTCCTGCATGTGGCGCTAGTTGTTCATAATATTAAACTTGATTTACCAACGCCATGTGATAACAATACTTCCACTGTGCTGTATTTCTGGTAGAATCGAGGTGCTTCAAAAGTTAATTGTTTTCTATAGTACCGTTACTTTTTTTATTGTGGATTATAACATACAGAGTGCTAAATATCTGTTATTTAATAGCAAAATCTTCTTATGTGCTGAAGAATATTAATAACGAAAAATGGTAAGAGATTCGTATACCATTTTCAAAAAATTAGAAATGCACGTTGCTTACTTCATCATCGGATCTGTCTGGCTACAATTCAATGTGTGTGCAGGTAAGCATATTTTTACTTCTATTTATTGCTTTTTGGCATTAAGGTGTTAGAATTATTGTTCATGTAATTATAATAGCATGCTATGTCCTAATTATTTGTGCTGTCATTTGTATTATGAAACTCCTATTTGCCCTTAATGTATCAGATCGTTTTTTCTCTGTTTCTTCTTATATTACAATATATCTTGTATGAAGGAATAATATCTCACTTGAGCCTTTGTGCGGCTTTGTTTTACTTCATTGATTTCAGTTATACTTTTCTAATAAGATAAATTCAATGTGGCGGTTTTAAAATTTTAGTCAAAAACCAGTAAAAAATATTTTTTTAAATCTTTATTATGAAAGACATTCACATTCACACATTCAGCAATCGCTTCCTTATGACAATCACATGTTTAGTGCAAAGTGAGTAGCACGTTTCCTGTTTATACTGTGGACCATATTAATTTACTATCTATTAAAAATAGCATATTTTACAATTCGAAAAGTTTTATTTCGAATATCTGCTAAATAAAATAAATATATTTTTTCTAATATTTCTACACATTTTTCAGCTTTATTTTAGAAATACTTTGACTAAAAAATAAGCAATAAGAAATAAATGAATAAATAAGAAAATTTCTTTTAAGTAGTGCATTTGCTATTGATTATTCTAAAACTGAATGCTTCTTCTCACTTAGAACTTTATTAGGTTGCTCTATCTATTACAGAGCAAAAATGATATTTAGATAAATTAAAATAAATATGGCTATTAATCTCTTAATTTATGTAAAAACATTCAGAATTAAATATAATAAACGATAAAAATGTAATAAAACGATTTTATGGATTTAACAAACAAAAATCTTTATAATTACTAAATTGTATCATATTTTACTTAAAAAACAATACTATTTCAATGATTCATGAATTATATCAGTACACATAGCTGATATATAAACATTCGTTTTAACATAGAGAGAGTAATTAACTTATTGTTAAACTATTTTAACGTAACATTAATTTATGACACAAAACATTTGAGTAAAATATATAACTTCATAAAGCGGTATATACATTTGATAACTGTTGGCTAGAAAATGCTTGTTTTGTTAAATGTGCAGTAAAATTTCAAAATGTAGTGATAAACTTAGTTCGAAACTTAGTGATAGAGCGATTTTACCGGGCATTTAATGGCATGCAGTATTTTTATGTCATATATTTTATAAGAGACCGCGTATTAAATAATACCGAAAAATATTTTAACTATGTAATCAACAAGGTTATTAGAATATAGTGTTAATTTTAAATATTCATTAAAAAATACTTCATAAACCATAACATTTGTTAGGATATTAGAAATTATTTTTTTTCTTTACAAATATTACTTTTTTAGGTAGTGAGAATTCGGCTAAACTTCTTTCATTGAAAGAGTATGCAAACTGCATTAAATATCTCTACCATTAACTGAAACAATTCAACTATCATAACTGCGAATGAAAGTTAAAAAAATTACATCTGCTTGAACTCAATTTAATTCTTGCCTTACACAGGTGCAAGGATGCAAATGATCCTTGGAAATAATTTTATTTCACTTTATAATTAATTTATATTTTCGTAAACGTTTAATAGCTTTTATTCATAGCGAAAGATGCTCACAACTTAGCTTAACTCCATTAAAACTCAATTAACATGTGAGTAATTTTTGTAAATATGTAATTTTGAAGATATCTGTGGAATTAAATAACAGGAAATTTCGTACGCAGGGTCATCATACAAATATCCCCCCCCCTTTCCAAATAAACGGATCCGTATAAAGTACACGTCTTAAAAAGCAACTGCACGTCACTAGAAAATTTTTCTGTAATTTGAAGTATAATACTAATATTAATAGTTCAGAAAGTGCTGTACTGATGAAAAAGCATCGGATATTTCAATCATCAGTGAAGTTGAGTGCACTTCTTTCATAAACTAATCTCTACTTATTTTAGAAGAAGATGTCTATGCGCGTGTCTGTGTGGCTATCGGCGGCTTTACGAACAAACGGCTACACCTAAAATTACTAAATTTGGTACTCGGGAAGTTCTAAATATGAAGTTGTGCATATCGAAGAGATTTTTTCGAAATTCGGCCTAGAAATGTTTTTATTTTTTGCTTTATGCGATTTTTCGCATTTTTTCTCACCTAATGCTTTATAAAGACGGTAATTACACTCGCAGAAAAACGACATTTACACTATCGGATAAAGGCGAAAATTTTCTTTTAAAAGCAGTTTTTTCTGAATATATAGCGTAATTTGCAGAAATTTTTTAGGATTTTTTTAAATTTAAAGATGATATTTGAGAAAAATTTCGTAAAGTAGTTTTAAAACTGCCGCATCTTGAATTTTTTGCCGACATAACTTTTTGGTATTTTTGCAAATGATAAAACAGTCATTTCGCCCTCTTTTAAAATAAAAACGAAAAAATTATATAAATTAGGTGATTTTTTACGAATTTTAATGTAACATAATGTTTAGAATTTAAAAGCATCAACGCGGAGATCTTACGCCATTAAATTTATAAAGCATGGCACGAGAATGTATGTTGCGATGCCACAGAAAGGATTAAAAATTTTTTTTTCCAACCTATCGATAGAGTTTTTAAATTAGCAAGTGAGGATCTATGATGTCTATTGAAGTCTATATATAAATACGTAAAAATTACGCCACGATTTTAAAGCATTTATTCCTGCTCTTTTTGGAACACAAGGAGGCAATATTTTGATTAAAACTTATTATAGAAATAGACAAAGAAATTCACAATTTTTATTATTACTAGGGGCCAAGACCCTTAGACTCTCTACGCTCGTTTTTCATATGAGCATTCGGCGCCTAATAAGGCTTATTCGTAAAAAAGGCATAATTTCAACAGACAAAACCCAAAGATTGGATCAGACTGAATGTTACCGAGCTACACATTGTTTGGTTCTTGCATGTTCATTGGTATATAAAAATTTAAACTTCACATTACAGTAGACCCTCCTATGACACGGTAGATACTTTCCGTGTTACAGGAATCCGTGTTGTACGGGTCCCCATCTATACTGTGCGAAATATCCAAATTAACTCCCTCAACCAATCGGGGTATCTTTTACGGCAGTTAAACAGTGACGTCATAAATGTGACTCAAACTTTACGTTAAGAGTCAAATAATTTTGCTTTTTTAGGATTCCACATCACTGGAATTAATTCGAATTACACATCTAAGGCAAATTTTCGTTTCCTATCATGCGAAGAACGGGCACGCAGCTAGTTACATAATAAAATTAGGTTATATAACGCTAATATAGTGACACTGTTTAATCCATAATTCCTCAAAGTATGATAGAATATGGGACATTTCTAGAACGCAAGTATGTTTTATCAAATGTCGAAATCTTGGTATAATGAGTCAAATTTATGTATAGAAATTTTAAATTATGATCTAATATGCACAGCGAATGATTAACTTTAGTCATAAGTACATTGATTAACTTAATATTAATTCAGTCTGTTACAGATGCATCTCTTTTAGATAATAAAAAGCCTTTTTATTTAATTTAATGTTAATTGATTTACTTTGCAATGTTAAATGCATAGAAATGAACTTATTTCAGTATAAACCTTTTCAGAAGTTCCGAAAATACAACCATTTCAGTTTCCTCAAGATCTTCAACTTGGTCATAGAGCTAGTGTAACCTGTATGATTGCCACAGATCAGACAACCGTTACTTATGAGTGGATAAAAGATGGCCGAATTTTGAAGAGCAGTGAAAATGTTAATATTGAGACTAATGCCATGTTTTCGGTGTTAATGATCAAATCAGTTGATGAGAGTTCAGTCGGAAATTACACCTGTAAAGCGACAAGTACATTCGGTCAAGATTCACACTCTACTTTTTTGTATGTTAAAGGTAAAGTATTCAACTTGATTGTTTCAGATTTAGAATAACTTTTTTAAGAATTATAAATTCATAACTCCCATAGTTATAGTTTTCCAAGTTACCTTATGCTTAGTAAGTATAGACGATACTGAAAATGCTAAAAATATATTTAAAGGTTAAATTTAATAAAGCATTTCGTTAATAACTAATATAAATAGAATAATATAAATAGAAATAACATAAATAGAACTAACATAGTACAAACGTTTTGGAATGGTACAAAAGGCCAACTTTTTTTCAGCTGTAAAAATAGCTACCACCCGAAAGGCTTATACTGTAGCGTTTTCCTTGTTCATGTGTCTTATTTACGGAGTCTTTTCTTAATTCAAAAATGTATAGGATGTTCGTGAACACCGCGGGTTTTTTTTTGGGGGGGGGGGGAAATGGCAAAACTGAACACAACTAAGCAGTTTTATTTTCCACGCATGTGTAAATAATTATTTTCAAATCTATTATTCGAGAATCTATCTATATCTATTATTCTAAGAATTAACAAATCAATATACATATGCTAAATATTTTCTAATTTTCACAGTTATAAATCTAAAATTTAAAATTGTTAAAATTTCGTTTGACAGGAGTTTTATGAAATAACTATATATCGAAATTTCTACATCGGTTAAAGAAACAATATGACTTTTATGGAAAACATAAACTAAAACGGATAATTATATGTAACATATTAGTTTGAACGATGCGATTATAAAAGGATAAACCAATTCTCTGTAAAAACTCTTTAAGAAATTTTAATAACACGCCAACGTTTTCTTACAGTATACGTGTTATTATTCGACGATTAATAACTACACTCACTATACTATAAAGATTGTATTTGTGACTATGTATTTTGTGTTTAAAGTATTAATTTTATTCTATTAACAGTTTTATGTTAACGGTAGAATTTACAAGTGTCTTGAAGAATTAACAAATCAATATACATATGCTAAATATTTTCTAATTTTCACAGTTATAAATCTAAAATTTAAAATTGTTAAAATTTCGTTTGACAGGAGTTTTATGAATAAAAAATATTAAGCAACTGTCACAAAAACACATTTAACGTATCAAGATTTCTTTTTTTTTTCTAGAAAAACTTGTGTTTAACATTATGAAAAAACCCGGTTTTGGCCTTTCGAGGAAATGTTTAAGAATTAATCATTAGAGGAAAACTACAGAACGAAAAAAATTGTTAAACAAAATTTATCTTAATTGATATATTGATATTTAAAAAACTGTTAATGGTGGTTGATTTATTTTAATTTAGAACTAGACATTAATTTTACGCTATAGCTACATTTGCACTCTTTTCCTTCTATTGCTCAAATTACAAGTCGTTTCTTAAAGACATTTGTTTTTAGTATCAGGATACTCATACGATGACGTGATCTAATATCATCAAACGTTGTAAATTGATTAAATTCAAAGTTATCATAGAGAAATGATGCTAGCATTTTTGAATTTAGTATTTTTTAATTAGGAAAATAAATATTTTGTTTCAGCACCCCCATCATGGATAAAAGAAGCAGAAAATGCAGAAACTGTCGAAGGAGAAAATTTAAACATAAGCTGTTCCGCCAGTGGTTATCCTACTCCTAGTATAACAATCAGAAAATACGGTAATTTTCTGTATATACATATATGTATTTCTAAAATAGTGGTGATATTAAAACGGCGATATTTATTTTTATTCAGAACTTAACGATATTTTATAACGAATGTGAAATAGATAGTGAGTTAAATATGCATAAAATTTCATTGAACACATAGATGAAAAAATGATAAAATGTTTAAATGTAAAGGCAAACATACATTTTTTTTCGAAATTTTAAAAAATATATGTTTTATAAGACTTAAGGTTTTGCTTTCACTCACTGACGGAAAATGGAAATCGCACTTATGTAGTATCCAATACTAGAAAAATTCAAAAATTGCAGTAAATATATAAATACTCAAGATATTTTGGAGTTATACAATGCATGCAACTAACATAAGATTAATACTGAAATAGTTTATCAATGTATAACTACATAATAAATTAATAATATCTGTTTTCTGTGTTATTGAAAGCACCTTTTTTATAATCAAAACCTCAATAATATTTTTTTTACACTATTACATTCATTCTCGGAATCGTTTTAAGCATAAAGCTCAATAATATATTTTGTGTTATTAATGCATATTTTTGCAATTTTGACCAAAAAGTAACTTTTTATTATTACTACTTTATTTTTTTTCTTGACAAAAACATTTTATCCAGAAGTTTTGCAAATAAAGCTTTATAGTACTTATAATTTTAAAGTAATTGAGATAATAATAATATTCATAAAAATGAGTAACATTTCTTACAGAAAATGTCTTTGGCAGTATCATACTCTAATTCATCAAAAATGACGTTAAAAGTTAGACGACTTTTTTTAGACATCTTTAAGTATTTTATCATAACACTTTAAACATAATATTTAAGAATGATAGCATATTAGGAAATTGACATATTAGGGTGAAATTATTTCACGGTAATTCTTTGTTCGTGTAAAACAATAGTACGTAAAATAATGTAAGTAAATTTTTCCTGAAATTTCCTAAAATGGATCATGATAGATTTAAAATTTTATTACCCTTTTCCGACCTAAGTCATAAAAGAGTACAATATCATACGCCTAATTAGTTTCATCACATTTTGTACGTTTTAAGGGGACTGTTTTCTTTATATTTTATAAATAGTTGTGTACCCGCTCTTCACAAGGCAAGAAGAGAACATTTTCCTAAAATGTGATCATAACTACTTGTGACAAAACATAATCTGCAAGAAAAAAGAAAGTTCTGTTACAGTCTTTTCTGTTGAAACTACCGCGGGATATATTAACGCGACGTAGAATTATTTAATCTTTTGTTAGCTGTGATGTAATACGGCTGTTGAAAAATGAATAGAAGACTTAGTTTCACGAAATATTTATTGATGCGGTATATTGTGCTTTCATCAATATTGCCTTAGCATATATACTTGCTATTACTTATACTATCTTTTATTGATACCAATACCATATAGTTTCGTTTTGCAACCATTAATGCTTAATTTAAAGAAACGGTTTATATATTTGCCACGAATGTAGTCTTTTTACTCTTTGGTGATTCTTTGCAATTTACGCATTAGCATAAACGATAATCATTTCACTTTATGATTGCCACTAAATCAGCTATCCATAAATTTTTACGCATAATTCTTGCCAGATTGGCGTATTTAGCACCAGGGCCCTATTATCGTACGGGCAAATCGGGACTTTGCCCAGGGCCCCCAGCTCGAAATGACCCCCAATTTCAAGTGTTGTTCTTTTTTTTTATAGCAAAATTTTATGAAAAATAAAACAAATTTCATAGAAGGGGGCCCCAAGGTCCTATTTAACACCGCAATATATTTCTTGCGATTCGAAAACGTATCCCGTTTAAAGTCTCAATTAAAAATAATGCTGGATAATTCACTGGTGAAAAAATAGCATTCAATTCTTTTTCTGCCAACGTAAAATAAAATGTAGAAATTTTTCGTCTTGGCGTATGTTTTCTTGTGAGTCCGTTATGCTGGTTGAATTTCGAAAGGGGTTTTAAACTCGTGACATCAAAATGACGCACATTTCACATGCGAAAACTCAGTTATTTTAAAGTAATTTTTTTTTTCAACTGCTAATTTTAATCATTGTTATAGTCTCCAAGACAACCAAACCGTAAGATATCATACCGAAATTTTTAAGCAGCTGCTATTGAAATGAAAATCCTTCTTTACTTAAAAATTCGTAAAAAATCTAATTTATATTTCCTCTGGTTTCTCTTTAAAAGAGGGCGAAATGTATGCTCCGTCATTTGACAAATATAAAAAAATTATGACGGATAGAATTCAAGATGCAGCTGTTTTAAAAATATTTTGCGAAAATCAGCGTCAAATTTAATTTTATTTTAAAAATTCCCAAAAATCTGCAAATTATGTTACGTAGTCCGAACAAACAGTTTTTGAAAGAAAATTTTCTCCTCTATCCGATGATGCAAATATCGTTTTCTTGAGAAAGTAATTACCGACGTTACTACGTATTAAGCGAGAAAAATCGCTAAAAATCGGACAAAACATAAAATAAAATATTTTCTAACTCGAATTTCGAAAAAAATTGCTTCGAGGCGTGTTAGCATCTGTCTTAGTGAAGCCATATGCCAAATTCGGTATGTCTGCGACCAACCGTCTCGGAGCATGCTCACGAATGTGCTGAAATTGGCCATTTGAGTAGCTTTTTACCCTGAAAATTGCGAAAAATCGTCAAAAATTAGGGAACGGGTGGATTTACAGAATTTTAAAGTAGCCTACGGCCTAATATATGTCGTTTTACGTGTACCTGCAAAATTTCAAGCCGATCGGTCAGACGGTGTGGGAGGAGTTCCCGGACGAACAAACAAACAAACAGACAAACTTTCACATTTATATAATAGATTAAAACTGACTCCATGTGGAAAAATTTATATATTTCCTTTTTATGCTTTTGATTATTGGGTTATCAACTTGTTATGCAATTTTATATCTAAATTAAAATCTATTTATGTAAAATTGTATATTTATTTATTTATTTATTTATAGGTGAAGACAATGGATTAAATTTAAATGTTTTGAATAAAGCAGTGATTGGCACTGGCAGCCTTGTTTTCAAGCCAATAGAGAAAATACACGAAGGAAATTATGTATGTGAAGCAGATAATGGAATTGGAAAGCCATTAAAAACTATAATATCTATTTTTGTTCATGGTACGAAGACACTGTTTAAGTTTTTCAGTCGGAACTCTTCATATAATTTATTTATTGCCATAATATTTCTTATATACTTTCACAAAGTAACATTTTCGTGCTTTAATTCTTTATTTCGTTAGTGTGCAATATTTGTGATTATTAATGCTTTAAAAATATGTAGTATTAATTCATTTTTATTCCTATATGTGGCGCTATCTGTACGCAGTTTGCCAACCTCGTTCGTATAAGAGATTAGTTACTTTAAATAACGATCCCATCTTTTTTTACAACTACATATATACAGTCACTTTATCAAAGAAACACTATAAAAAGAAAAATTTCAATATTTTTGTTATATACCATTTCTAGTCATATACAGGATACAATGGGGTCTTTTCTCTTCTTTTCTGTAAGGATTTTGAATTCGAAAAGCTTTTCCGGGATATCTTTTCATATGACGCTTCTCTTACTGACTTGGATAAACCACTATGATACAGTGACAGGTAAGTGATAATTTCTACATTTTAACCCCTTTTTTGTCATAAATATATTGTAACAACACGATCAAATACTTTAAATGCATGTATTGCTAGAAGAAGAGTATTGTGTTGAAAATAATTTAGAATTGAAAATCTATCAATAAAAAATTTAATTTTTGCATAATAATTTTGAGATTTTCGCATGAATTCCTGTTCCTAATGCGCGATAAAAATTTAGTAAAAAAGGTCAAATAATTTTATTTATTAAACGACTTACGTATTTATAAAGATTCCAAAAAGATACTTATTGAAATTGCACGAATGGTGAATAATTTGTTCGTTCACTATAAAAATTATTTTAGAAGTGTTTGTGACGACCTATTGTTTGTAATGACATATTATTCTCAAAAGCAGAAAAATTTGAAAAAAGAGAACAAACATATTGTTTATTACTAAGCTAACCTTTTAATATGTTGGTCTAATAAATAATAAAAGGGTATAAATATTGATAATTATATATTTTATTTCTTTTTTAAGTGAATAATTTCGTTGGTCACATACTGTTGGGTTTTTCCTTAGTGGTTGTTTTAAGTATCTGGTTGCTCTAAAAATTGAAATTATAAAAAAAACTGTATAAAGTATGAAAATTATACAATAAGCAATTTTTTGATATAAGAAATGACTTTTAAAAACAACTCATGTACTTATTATTATTACTATTTCCAGGTTTAAAGTACAAGATACAACCTTTTATTTTCCCCCAGAAAATTCGTGAAGGAGAATCAACAAAAGTCATGTGTTCAGTTAGCATAGAAGATAAAACTTTCACTTTTAAATGGTATAAAAATGGGATAGAAGTTATAAATGATGACCGAATAGAAATTTCAAAGCTTAATGACTTTTCACTTTTTAAAATTAAATCTGTACAGTCTAAAGATTCAGGAAATTATACGTGTGTTGTTACAAATTCTGAAATATCCTTGAATTACTCGGCTATCCTTACAGTAGAAGGTAATTATTGCCCTTTTTTTGTATATAATGTTTATGAAATAAAAAAATTCTGTTTACATTTAATATTTGATATATAATTATACTTTTGTACATTCTGTAAATTCATGATAAGTAAGCTTATCCAGATTTGTATTTAATTAAATTTTCATTATCACAGGAAGAATTTTAAATATTACGTTTCAATTCGGTAGGATTTCGGTAGGAACTATAATTAATGAAGAAAATTTCGTAAACTTACATTTTTACTTCAACGAACGTTTCCTTAAGCAGAGTAAAAATATAAAATAAATTTTTAAATCACGCATATAGGACAGTAAAGTTTGATAATTTTTAGTGAAAATTATTAAATAAACAAACTGGAATTGATTAACTAATCAGCTCTAAAAAAATGTTTCCAATTTTTTTATTTTCTAAATAGAAGCCATATATATCAAATACGCATTTCAAATATTTATATTCTCCTACTAGACGAGCATGTATTTTAATTATTAGAAAAATAATAAATAATTGGTAAAAAAATACCCGGTTACTTTTTTTATTCATATTTATAAAATCAACGGATTTATAAGAAATTAAATTTTTTTAAAGCATCAAAGGCAATGTGTAATGAAAGAATACACGAGAAATTTAGAAAAGTATTTTTAAAGGTAAATAAAAATATTTCTTGATATTTAATTTTATTGAGTATTAGATATTTTATGTGAAAAATCTATTGTTTTAATAATAAAAATAATTTTTAATACCATTTATATTTTCAGTGTTTCTTTTTCCTAACCTATTTGTTGAATCTTTTCAGGATCTTAAAAATAATTCTTTTTATTCTAAGATTCTGAAGAATCATAAGATTTAAGTCAATTCATTCAGTTTACATATCCTTTTCGTGCAACATGCGGAATAAGTGAATTTAAAATTGTGTGGTTGTGTGTTTGGTGTGTGAAGGGGGGAAGGGGGAGATAGACAAAAATACCATGTAAAACTAAAGGCAGCCTAAAAACATCAGAAAAAGAAACTAAATGAAAATAACGATTTTTCTTTCATGAATTTCGGGAACACACTTTGGGGAACACACCGATGTTTATTATCTATAGTTAAACACCAAAAAATTAGTTTTATTTCTTAGAACACTGCTTCAGTAGCGTGTTTCTCTTGAAATAAACTTAATAATCTAAATAAAAAAGCCTATATTTTGAGTAAGAATCAATTCTTGATTTTAAGGTACTTTACTAATTACTTTCGTCTAAAATGAAGCAAAAATTATTCTATTAATTAATATGACGAATAATTAAAATTATTAAAATACTTAATATACTGTTTATCATTATGGTTCATTTTAGATTCCTAATTTGTGCACATTATTAAACTACGTAAAAGTGTATTCATTCTGTGTATAAGATAAAGTGGTACCAATATTTAAAATACCAATTCAATCATGTAAAAAATATGGAAATGTATATTTCAGTTATTTAGATGTTAGTGTATTGCCAGCATAAATAACTAATAAAGCATTTATTGAGAATATCATTTTCTACTAATAATGATAAACAACTTTTTTGACAGCTTAGTGTAAACCTTTCTAATAGTTTGATATTTAATACATATAAACCATTTTAGCTCCAGTTCAGTGGTCTATAGAGCCTTCTGATAAAGAAGTTAAGTTGGGTGAAAATGTTGAATTCTTCTGCAGGGCACGTGGATTTCCTTCTCCCGTGATTCAGTGGGTAAAACTAGAAGGTATGTTTTTTCCCTAAATGCAGTTTTTTAAACTAAATTTTACAAGATTGTAAATGTATTATGATTTTATTACCAATTAAGTATTTGTATAATTTTTTAGTTTAAAATAGTATTCTACTTCTTTATAATATATTCTAATCTTTAACAAATACGAAAAATGTTCGAGGCATTCAGGGTATTTAAAATGTTAGTAATAATCTGTTAAATGACTTATAACAATTACTAGAAAGCTTCTGTTAATGTCATATAAAAATAGCAAAAATTATATTTTGTAGAGAAAATACCTTCCCTTATTTTGTCGTTTATTAGATCTAACTTCCAAGAACTAATCTGTGTAAGTTGTACTTTATTAATCAGTATTTTGATAGCTATGAAAAAGATTTTTTTTTGTAGAGGAAAACTGCTAATATGTAATGAGACATTAGGAAATAGTACATGAAAATTGAAGTTAATTCATTCATATTATTACCATTCCCTTTAAAATCCATAGTTTTTTTAAAATTTAGTTCGTCTGTTAAATGATATACTGGTAGATTAGTAAATATAAATCACTGAAGAAAAATATATGGAAGCTTTAATGATTAACTTACAGATTCCGCATCAGGGTGCTTCTTTTACAGATAATTTGTTTTGCATATTTATGGCTATCTAAGGTATATTTATGTACAAGTTTTTCTACTAAGAGCATTTTCGATCTTTCCTTCTGATATTTAATTTTTGCAAAATACTAACATATTCAGATACCGTTAATGTTTTTTTGATGTATTATTTTAATGATTCCGAAATGCTAAATAACAAAGGTATTTTTTCACACGTAATAGATATTTTTTAATCATATATTAAATAATTAATTTATTTCTAAGTTTTTACAATTCATTTAAACTTGTAGTATATTGTTCGATTCCTGTGATTTACTTTCCAAATTAAGGCAGTTTTATTTATGTATGAATCTGCCTTTAAAATATCTTAAATGAACACTAAGCCCAATTAAGTAACGAACTAATACATTCATATTATTTCAGGAGCCCACGAAGAAGTGCTTTATTCACACAGAAATGTAAGAGTCGATGATGGAGTATTAAAAATATCAAAAGTAGCAAGTGAAGACGGAGGGTATTATGTATGCTACGCAAGAAATGGAATAGGTGATGCTATAGAGAAAAAAGTAATGCTGTCAGTAATTGGTGAGTTGCGAGAATTTACTGCTGACTTAAAAAGAAGAAAAAAATAAATGCATTTTGATACTTAGTAATATTTTCTGTATGAAATGTACTTTTTCAACTGCTGTTTTCTCCAAATGTATCATAATATTTAATGATTTTAATGAATTACCAAAAAATAAATTGATTAATAGTAGCTTCATTTGAGTTAATTGAAATAAAATAGTATTAAGAATTTTCTGCAAGTATTATGATGATTAACTTACTATGGTGAAATTTATATTTCTTCAAGGATTTTGTTTTCTAAATAAAACTGAACGAGAAAATTCTTTCGCATTCCTTTGTGCGTAGATTGCTATTTAAATCTTTCTGCTTTACCAGAAACTCCTATAAGCTAGAGCAGCACAAAAGTAAAAAGCATATTTCGACATGCTATAAGAATGTGCTATGTAGATATATCAGCCTTACATTGAACAGGCATTGCATCACATGGACAAAACATCAAATGTAATACACTCGCATACGAAAAAAAATATTCATGAGAATAATTTATGAAACTGTATCATGCATGTTTGTTTAACTAAATAATAATTTAACTGACAGCTATTTTTAATGTGTTTTCTTCTTCAAGTCTTATTTTTGAGCATTAGCACGCGACTACTGTCTAATGTGTATATTTTATTCACAAGCTAATGTACTAGTATACTTTTTAATTTAGTAATATACTGTCTTACAAGAATACATCCCATCAAAAAGTACATATGAACATAATTATCTAATTCTATTTTTAAAACTTAATTTTCCCGATATTTGTTCATATTTTAACCTAAATGTGGCGCTAGTTGTTCATATGAGCTATGTGAATTGGAAACAGTACACAAACTATGAGTAACGCCATTGGAGAAAATGTTCTGTTTCTGATAAACTCGTCGTATTTATCTGTTAAAATTTTTTCTTTTGTTATCATTACTATGTGGCATTAATAGCTGTTCATTTTAATTAAATCAAACATTTTAAAGGTTTAAAATAACTCATTTTGACATGAGAAGCGGTCAGTTACTTAAGATATTTGCTTGGATTACTTTGTATGCAGTTTCGATGATCAGCGGTGTTTTTGGAAATGGTAAGTTTAATTTTATCTTTTTCTTTTAATTTTTAGAAAATTAAAAACCTTAAGTTTGCATGAATATATATGTATAATACGTGTAAGCATATATGCTTCTAAACAGTAAATTTTATACTTATGCTGTGCTTTCCCTCTTGAAAAAGATTACTGTTCAAATAGTTAGACAATTTTAAGTGAAGTAGAAGAGTTTGTTTTTATCCAGTAATGTAGTGATAAATTTGTAATAACAAGAAACCACCCAAGTTTTAACTAGGAGAGTAAAATTTATGTAGATCGCAAAATAAATAAATAAATAAATATTTTAAAAGTAAAACATTTATTGATCATTAATTTATAATGAAAATATTTGATTCCGGGAAGGGACAATAATAAAACCAGGTGATTCGTTAAAAGCTTAGAGAGCCCGTCATGGAAAAAAATATATTTAAAGTTTATACAATTAAAACTTGAGAAGTAATAAATTTAGATCCAATTATGTTTACGTTAGGTAGACTAATGGTTTTTCCATTATTTTCTAAATAGGTTATTATAGACTACCTTAGGACTATCATTAATTTTCATTTTTAAAAATAAAAATAAACATGAAAATATGAAAGCATCAGCATATTTTACTACTTAAGAAATGTGTATAATAATTTCTCAACTTCATCATCATATTGAACCACAAGAAATGTATACACCAATAAAAATGCATACACTCACAAAATAATATTAGTAGTGAATTTTTATACAACTGTCTTGAAATTAAATTCATTTTTTAAGCATGAATTCTTGTTAGATGTCACTTCATAATAATAAGAAACCCTCAAAAATGTATTTTTTAATAAAATAAGGAGATTTGAACGTTACCATATTTTAAAGCAAAGTACTAAAAAATAATGTCATTTAAAGTACTACATAATTTTTAATTAACGTCCATTTAACTGCGAAATAACATAGTAAATGCAGCTGAAAAATGTCATTAACTTTTGTATGAAAGATATTTAATAGATGTCAATAGACAATAATCATTAATATGAAATAAGGAATTTTTAAATCACGACAAATTGCATTCAAAAATACAAACGATTTTGAAAACTTTTATCTATAAACAGTGATACACCTCAACAATTTATTTTTAAAAATTCTTATTTACATTTAATGAATTACTTATGAATATAAACACTTATTAGGTTAGTATATGTTAGGTAAACGAAATTACATATTGTTCAATAATTTAGATTAAACTGGCTTAAATGCATGACTTTCTTTTCATACTTTGGATTCTTAATTTTCCTATAGTTAAATTACTTATACTTTTCTCACATATTAAAAATTGCTTTAAAGAAATAAAATTATCGTTTAGGATCTATTTTTTCGTTACATTACAGTAGGCGTATTTTCTTCGCATTTTCTACATACGCATGCATGAATGAGATTGAAATATGAGAAAACCTGAATTTCGCCGTCATGAAATACAGGATTTTCATTAATATTTCCTTGCTGAAATTTATCCAGTGTCAAACTTTTATCTTTTATTAATTAATTATTTTTTATTTTAAATTTAGCTTTTGAACACTGTATTGCTTAACGCTCTTTTGAGAATAGAAAGGGAAAATTGAGTTCAAATTCAGCATAAAAAGACTAAAAACCTTTCATTTATAAGTATTGTCTTCAGAAATCGACATATATAAACCCTCTCACAAAAGTACTCGAAGAAGAGAGACATTTCCCATAGTTGGTTTTGTGTAGTAAAAATTATATACACTCCTGTTTGTAAAAAATGCAACATCATGAAAGAAGGAGCTCAAAATTTTCAGGAAATGCAAATTATACTGTGTAAAGCAAATGATTAAAATGTCAAAGCCACTTCGCATTACGCATGCATGCGCTTAACAGTGGCCTCTCTATTGCTGCCGAAATCGTATAAATAAGGGGATGTAGCGGCCTGTTTAAAATAGTCTGTGTTTATCAGTTTGTGGTAAACGTGAAGTGAGACGTAACTATGCTTCGTCGAGGGCAGATTGCGAAATTTGAACAACTTAATGAGTTTGAAGGGGATTAACCATCGGCCTTCGTGAAGGAGGATTTTCCTATCGCGCAATTGCAGCTCGCGTGCAGCGTGACAGCAACCGGACGGCTCGAAAATCCGAGAGTGGACACCGAAAAATGACGTCAATGTGTGATGATAGACAATTGGTCCGCATGGCGCTGATGGAGCGAACAGCTTCATCTAGACATTTGGCAGCACATTTTTCCACTGCTACACATGTCTGCATAAATTCGAGAATTATGCTGTGCTGTGGACTGCGTGTAAGATATGCTTTATAGAGGATTTCCTCACGAGAAACTATCGACAAATGCGGCTGCAATTGGCTCATGAACATAGGGACTGGCAAGCATATTGGCAAACAAGTGATGTTTTCTGACGAACTCCGCTTTAATTTGTGGCACCATGATGGCCACATTCACGTTAGATGCTATGATGGTGAACACTACCTTCTGGAATGCATTATCGAACGTCATATTGACTAACATCCTAAGTTATGGGTCTGGAGTGCGATTACGTATGATGAAAGATCTCTGCTACTACGAACTGAGGGTAATCTGAACATCAGAGCAGTTCTGGAGGCCGAATTATTCCTTCCCTTCAAAGCATTCCTGGAGTTATCTTTCAGCAGGATACTGCTCGCCCACATGTGGTAAGGAATGTTCAAGACTTCTTTTCAACATAAAAGATGCGGTTTCCTTCATGGTTTGCTTATTCGCCGGATATATCACCTATTGAACATGTGTGGTATTTCATTGGTCGGTATCTCGCTCGTGATTCTCGTCCTACAGCTTCAACAAATGAATTTTGGGTTCGCCTACAAGAAATATGAATGCTCTTCCCCAAGCATACGTTCAAAATCCGTTTGGCTTTATTCCAGGTCGCATAGCAGCACTTATTGCAGTGCATGGTGGCCACACCAAATATTTATTTCGGACACTTCATATTCTTTTTTTGTTTTGAAATTTTAATCATTTACTTGTACTAATACAAGACGTTTGTGAATTAAATTTCATTTGATTCGGAGGATTCTTTATGGTGTTGCACTTTTTGCAAACATGGAGTTTATCACAAAATATAAATTGGGTTGTTAATATTATAACTTTCCATATTTCTGTCGAGTTGTGCGTTTTTCAAAAACTCAATAATTATTCTCAAACTAGGAAGCTAAAATATGAAATTTTACCTAAACTCCATTACTTTTTTGAGACGGTGTCGGAGTTGTGGACTTTTTACTTGTTAATTGTGTAATTGGGTACAGTAGTTATACACTTAGTGTTTGGAAAATAGAAAGCTCTATCTAGTTCTTGTATCAGGGATCCTATTTATTAAGTTCATTATGGGACTACAACGGTTTCTTGATAGTTGTAGCTGCACATATAGATCTAGTAAGAAGAAACTAGAAGTTAAGGAAATCTTGGTTCATTTTACATGATACAATCACCTTCAGCTGAAACATTATCATAAAATAAACTTTGAATAGCTTTGCATGATTTAATAACCTATTTTGCTTTTTATATTTTTTAACATTAAATTTAAAAAAATGAAATGTTTATTTTAAGTATAATTGACTTTTTTTATAGGATCTCCAGAAATACAACCTTTCGTTCCCTCACACAAGCTGAAAATTGGAGACGCGGCAAATTTCATGTGCTCTGTTATCAGAGGGAAAACCCCTCTAACATTTAAATGGTATAAAAATGGTGTTTTGATAGATAAAAGTTCCAAAGAAAGAACTAATGATAAATTTTCGGCTCTTGTTATTGATCCTGTCATAGCGACATCGGCAGGAAATTACACATGCGTAGTCACAAATTCACAAGGATCTAGTAGTTATTCTTCTCTTCTCGTAGTAAAATGTGAGTATTGAATTTTAAATATATTTATATTTGTTTTGTGTAATTATTTATATTTTATTGATAGCATTAATTTATACGCATAAACTGATATTTTTTTCGTCTTTAAGTATTTAACTTATCCAAGCAACTAACGATTAAAGTTGAAAAAAAAATATGTTTATGAATTTTTAGATACATTTTTTAAAAATTAACAATGAAATCAAAATAAGTGAGATCTGTTTGTGCTATTTCTATAATAATTTCTGCAACTTAAAAAATTAATCAGTTTATGTAACTTAAACCATAAATGGATAACATCACATACGAAAAGAAAAGAAGAATTTCAAATTTCATATTGGTACCGGACAGACAGGTATGACAAGCATGTTAAAAAATCTAGACGTTATGAAAATAATTTTTACGCTTGTTCGTGAGTAACCTATGAAACTTAAAAATATTTGACATTTTCTTTTAAATATCTTCTGCAGATTTAAATAATTAAGAGATAATAAAATAAGTGAAAATAATGTCACAGAAATATAACTAGAAAATCTTTTAAAATATTTAAAGTATGGGAATTGTTTTGCTTTTAAAAGCGACTGTAGGTTATTACAGACGAAATATGAGGAGAAGTAAAAAGAAAAAATCCCCCGATTTCTATATCCATGCGTTTATTATGCGCTTTTAATGTGCAAGGGTCTTTTCTTTATTTTGGTAGGATTAAAAATCAGTTACTACATTTCCTTTCTAAAAATCTTAATTGTACTAAATCACTCAATAGTGTTTCACGTTGAAATAAGGAACAAATATGAACGAGTACTTTCTATAACATATGTTACTAGTGTTAATTTGAACATACGATACTAATGATTTAAAATTATAGCACCACCTTACTGGAGAAAAGAACCTGAAGATGTAGAAACTGTGGAAGGAAAGTCATTGACCTTGGAATGCTTTGCTGCCGGTACACCAGATCCTCATATTACATGGACAAAGTTAGGTAACAGAATATTTTAGCTGGTTTAAAACGATACATTTAAATGAGATTGCTCTAAATAATAAAAGGTACAAACGTAAAAAATATCTACGTATTAGACTTTTTTACAGTTAAATAAATTTAGTTATTAATGTTTTATGATGAGTTACAGTATGTTATCCATCACTAGAATTTGCATACGCTATTCACAGCGATATGCACACGAGTTTTCACTCCTCTGGGATGTTTCTCAGTCCTCTGACTAATTTACTACTATTAGAATTTTTACTTGGCAAATCTTTTTTTGCCTTCGTTTCTTATTCTTGTTTACAGGATCGGTTTTTAACTCTTTTGCCCGTTCTTATGAAGTTTATTTGGCTGGAGGGATTTCACACTACCAAATGCAATGTGTCATCTCAATTATGACTTCCTGAATTTAGATCACCTCAGAAAAACGAAAGCTTATCTCATTATTGACCCTTTTCAGAAATCTATATTGACAAGAGCCCTAAAAAGCAGTGCATTAAGAGCAAACTTACATAGTATGTGAAATGTGTTCTTAGGAAATTTAACCCTTTAACGCGCAGTGTTCCTGCTCTGGGAACACCAAACTCTGACGTTTTGACTGTTGCCAGTCACGAAGAATATATTTGATTTCTATAAAAATAGTTGTGGGTGACATAGCTCCACGAGAATCCTTTACTTTTTAGCACGTCATTTCCCGTAAAAAAAACTGTCACGATTATCTTTAACAGCACTGACATCTGCTGAAAAATGGAAGAATGCGAGAACAACCGGATAGATTGACCAATACTGAAAAAAGGGCAGCCGTTGCCATCGCTTGACTTAACTACCAGCAAGATGGCGGACGATCGAAACGTTCATCGCGTGCCACAGATCTAGAGACCCTTTTTGACGACAGCTGGCTGTGGGCACAGCCAGCTGCGTCAAAAAAGGAGTTCAAAGGGTTAAACTCTTTTCTTAAATAACCCAAAATTTGACATTAATTAATTTATAAATTTATTCTTACTATGTTTTTTATTAATTAATCTAATTTTTAATTCCTGTTTAGATTTCTTGAATTGGGTAAACAACTTAAGCCTTTCCTCACTAGTTGTCCCAAAACTTATTTTATTTAATCAATTATTCACCACGAGTTTAAATTTATTAACACTATTCAGGTATTTTAGGGATAATCTTCTAATTTTTACATGGAGATGCAACTTTTGTTTTTTAATGACATTACAATAATTGCAGCACACTGAAATATTAAAGTTATTTTTATTCCACTTTTAATAATAATGGACAATAGAAATCATCGTAAATTTAACAAAATTTGAATTTCTTTCTGTCGTAGATTGTTTTTTATCATTATTAATGCGATATTTATTTTTACAGATAATGCTTATGAAATTCATGGTGTCACGAGTGACGCTCGAAGTAATCTCAATGGTACACTTACATTAAATCCAGTATTAAAAGAACATGAAGGCGAGTATATATGTGAAGCTGACAATGACGTTGGAGAAGCATTAAAAAAGAAAGTTACTTTAATTATCCACGGTAAAAATGATGAAAATATTTATGAGTACTATTCAATGAAAAAATTTATTATCACATAACTTTAAAATGATGGTTTAAAAATACGTTTACCATCACAGTTTTGTTTATTACCGCACAAAGCATTATATTAAGTGCTGTATTTGGAAAATAAGTTAAAGTTTTGCTGATAGACGCATCGTTATAACACAATTCTTATTTATTTATTTATTTTTGAAAACCAAAAATCCGCTTCATCATGAAATATTAATATTACAAAGCGTTATATACCAAAAAGGGCTGTTGTTTTCATCGTAGTCCTTTAATTTTACCTTTAGCATGTAACACGCATGTAAGATTACTTTACGTTTTACCGAAGTAAAAAAAAAGGCATGCATGATTATTATTTACCGCACTCAAACTAATAAATATATATATATATATTTTCATTGGAAAAATTTGTTAAGAGCTTCTGTTAATCTGTTTTTGCAAAAGACTATTAACGTAACGTCCCCCGATTAAAACAACTGATTTTTTCAAGTCTGTAGTTAAACTGTAAAGAAGCATGTTTTTATAACTCCGAAAAAATATCCCAAAACGTTGGTGAATTTAGTAAAACATCTTTTATTTATATAGAATCATTAATTGATTATTTTATATGTTGAATATCAATCAGAATTAATATTTCGTTGAAATTTCTAAATGAAAAATTAACAAGATTGCGAAATTAAGAAGTCAGCGTTTAATTAACTTGTTAATTTTCACGATAAATCAATAGAATTAATTCCACGTACAATATTTGCATGTTGTCTAATTATCTATGATTTTTAAGTGTGTATGTGCTTCATTTATTGAAGACGACAAAAGACGGATTATGGAAGTCTCTATTAACACAAGTCCTTGATTCATATAAGTAAAATATATATAGTTTAAAAATAGTTCGCTTTGTTTCCGGAATGTGGCGCTACTTTTCTGTTCTGTGGACATGAATAAATGTTCGCAGACGCTTTCATTTTTCGTATGTTTATAATGCCTTTATTCTACCACAAACTATGTTGCTCTGATTTCTATGTAATAAAAATATGGCCATGAAGATTTCATATTTTTTATGTGAAACGAAAATGGATACACCTGTTAAAAGTTTGATTCGAATGTCAGTTTGTTTGGGATTACTTCAGATTATTAAGGCATTTGGTAAGTACCTTTTATCTATTTAATACACATATTTTAAAATATATTTTTAATTTACGTACTCTTATGTTTATAAGATTTTACTAAATATATTAAACTTGTGAGAGTTACATTTTATCTATTATAATCACAATGCCAGTACAATGAAAATTGATGCTTTATAATTTGTACCGATTTAATACGAATTTTGAACAGTTATATTATACTTGCTCATAGAGTACCATGTATTTGATTGTGTTGTAACATTTGCTTACCTATTTAATAAATTTATAAATTAATATGTTAAACTCCAGAAAACTATATTTCATCTATTATAGTTTCAGCACTAGTACTATATCTATTAATGCTTTTGTGCAATTTGTGCCAATTTAATAGAAATTTTTGAATATTTGTGCACATATGATTAACTTTTATAATGAAACTTAGTGTAATGCAAGTTATGTTGCGTCTTAGTTAAAAAGAAAACAACTGCCATGGCAAATAACATTTTATATGTTTATAAAAAGTACAATGCACAGTAATTATTTTGTGTATTCATAAAAAAAAATAAAATAAACTATTAGTGAAAGAATTATAAAGTGTTCCTTTCTGATCTGATCTGAATATATCTGAATTATAAAGTGTTCTTTCTGAAACCTGATCTGAAAAATGCTCCAGAATTTTTCAGATCAGGTTTTGAAAGTATTCTAAATAATGAGGAATATTCAAAATAATAGTGGGGATAAGTAATGAACTAATGAAACTTTAAATATATTATAAAGAAAAAAAACTTCATAAAATTACTAAACACACATTTATATTGAGTAAAGTAAGTGAAGAATCTTTCTAGGTTTAAATATACATTTAAATATGTATTTAAAAATTTTAATATACATATTTAAATTTTCTATTCATAAATTGCAGTTTTTATTTCACATAGGTTAAAGTGTATTTGAAAATTAAATTTTATGTGTGTAAAATGAAAATAAATTTGTGGAAAGAGATGTAAACACGGAAATTTAAATTCAAATTATAAAAATATAACTGAAATGATTATATGTCTATAAAAATCTTTGCACAAAATTAAGTACTATATGTGTAACATACGTACGTATGCTTAAAATGTATTTATATTTGTTATACATTTTAGATGCTCCAAAAGTGCAACCTTTTTATTTTCCTGCGATGGTTCAAATAAATGAAAAAACTACTCTTGTGTGCAGTCTGAAACAAGGATCGCAACCACTGACTTTTGAATGGTATAAAGGCAATAAAAAACTTCTTGAAATGAATAACATTAAAATCAAATCAATGGATGACATGTCCATTCTAACAATCGAGCCTGTTACTTCACTAGATTCAGGGAATTATACTTGTTTTGTCTCAAACAGCCATGGGAAGGATAAATATTCGGCGAGGCTAAATGTCGATGGTAAGTTAAAAAGTACGAATACCTTAAATTAAAAAAAATATTATAACCAGTTTAAAATGCATTATATATGTTTATCACAGATAGCATTCAGATGTACTTTAAATTACATTTTTATATTTTATTCATCCATATTTAGATCTCATTTTGTATATACAACCCATATTTTTTATCAGTTTTGCTCTTTAGTATTTTTAACACGCGTATTGTGTGAGAAATGTTTAAAGGAGATTTGATGTATTAATTATTAATTTCACAGCCAATAGGATACTGCATACTTTCTTTACTCTAGGTTTTAAAAACAACCTATTAATATATTATATATCAGTTGAGAATTTAATCAAATTAAATCAAAAGCACTCTTTATCAAAAACATGATTAATTATTATATGCGTGCACTGTTTCCCTCTAATATACTATCTTTCCGAAACTTTCCAAAGAATTTTAAACAAAGTTTTTTTTGTGAGATTTGATAACATGTAAAAACGTTTTATTATTGAAAGAAATATTTTTTTTTTACATTAATGACGACTTTTCTGGATTTATTTTTTTGTGTGTAACATTCGTCCATTGCTTATATGAGCCAGTGAGGACACATTTAAAAATTTCCAAAAAGCAACTTTATTTGTAATTAAAGCTTCGATAATACTTTCCGACGTAACATAAATATGGACTGGTTTCTTCCTGTATGGATTCCACGAAAGCATCCTCGTACATTGTTAGTATAGAAAGTTCACCAAATACACAGAAAACAAATTTTTAGAAAACTATGTCTAATCTTTTAATTTTAAAATTTTCTTTTGGTTTCGGAATTATTTTATGCCGTGAATATTTTCATAGTTCTTAATGGTAATTATTTAATTGACCTAAATTATAAAAGTAAAAAAAATTAGACATGGTTAAACAGATATTATTGAAAAAAATTAGAGTAATGTATATGTAGAACGAGTGTTTCAAACTGTTTGTTTTCTTGAACGTATGGACCGTTATAAAAATGTTGACCTAAAACATAACTACGTTATGTAAATTTTTTAATTGGAAGTAAGATCAATAGTTTAGAAAGTGCCCCACTGATCAAACAGTTTGAAACGCTCGCTATAAGAAATACCTTGTGTGCTATTAAACAAACAACTAAGATGATCTGTAAAATTTATTCTAGCTCCACCTCGATGGATTATTGAACCATCTGATATTGAAGTAATGGCAGGCGAAAAAGTTACTTTACTATGCCATGCTGAAGGATTGCCACCACCAAAATACGTCTGGCGAAGAAGTGAAAGTAAAATATTTAACTACTTAATAATGCGTACTATTTTCTTTTGTTATACACTAGGCTTATAAAAATTTATTCCATGTCAAAGATAAGTCAATGATTTTTAATCATTGAAAATGATTCAAAGCGTATTCTCTTTTAATATGATTATACTTGGGTACATATATTGTTTTAGAGTTTAGCTTCATAGCGGTATAAAATTTATTTTCTCAAAATGCTTAAATTAAATGCCTTAATATTTAATTTTATACATAATACTGAATGTGCAATAGTAAACCAATTTACTACGGGACCCCTTCATGGCCGAGTGGAAAACGCACTGAAGATGGTAGATGGTTGTAATGTGAAGGTTCAGAGTTCTGGCCTACCACGCTGCTGTCGATCTAACAGTTTAGAGTTTTGAGTGGTTTCCTCCAGATGTCCCGTGAAGGCGAAGTAGAACCCATTAAAAAGTTCTTTACCCTAGGCTCTTTTCCATAAATAGATATCTCTCGTGTATGTTTTCCTTAACAGAAAGCAACCAATTTAATACAAACAAAACAAACGAAATATTTTTAAACACTAGTGCTGTGATGATGACAGTAGATTAGTGATTCGAAATCATGTTTTTGTTTATATACATGGATTAAATATTTTATAGAAATTAAGTAGACTGAATAAAAACTGCGTTAGTTATGCGGTACTTTGTGCTTAGTTCTTCAGCATAATATTGCAGAAAACTACCAAAAACTAGCAATTACTAAACTGTTTAGTAATCATGTCATCTTTCATGGTCACTTAAGTAATGTTAATAAGCTTATATTGTGAGGTTCGGAGACTTAATTTTAACTAAAATAATCGACTTTTTATTTATTTTACATTTATATATTCACTAATATATTCATATTATTTTCTCCAAAAGTAGCACTATACTGATTTTTATTTTGCAAAATATTTTCCTATAAAAGTAGCAGAAGAATCCATAGCTGATATTGTAATAATAAACCAATTTTGAATATTGTTCGCATCTGGATGGGAAACTAAATTATGAAAGATAAAAAAAATTAAACCACAGTTTTAAATATATTTGACAATTTCATAGTGCATTGTCAAGTTAGTGGGAAAGTAAAAAAAGAACAAATTTAAAAAAATATTTTAAGAGAGCCGAAAACACGTAAAGAATTATGAAATGAACATATATACATTCGTTTATGCTTAAATAAGGTATTTATAGACCTTAGGAGATTAAAATATAAAGCTACCAAACAATGCAACTATATCTGTCATAAAAATTACCTACAAGAGAACCTTGTTGGGTTAGAATTTTTAAAATTACTTTAAAAAATAGTTTTTATAGTTAAAACAAAACTGCATGCGTTCATAGTGTGTATTTGTATTTGTGTTTATATAAGACTTAAGTCATATTTCGATCATCACTTTTTATGAATAATTTTACTCAAAAATTTCAGAAAATTTAATTAAAAAAAATACATATGCTCTTTTGCTTAATTCTTGTAATTACTTTCATTGCCATAAGTAGGCCTAATTTATTTAGGACAGCTAAAAAATGTATGAATTCCTAACCTTATTCTAAATGGAGATGAAGGTAAATTTTTAATAGTTTCATGTAATAATGGGCATTTAAGAATTGTTGGTACATAAATTCGTCTTCTGTATAAACATGAGCTATTCATATTAATATATATGTATAAATTTCTGAAAGACAAAATCGATGACTAGATAAATGGTGATATCGTTTTCTGCTAACTTTAGGTAAAGGAAAATTAAACTGATAATTTTGTAAACATGTGAAAGTTTTCAATTTAAAAAATTACTTTCATCTCTCATTAATGATTTTTTTCCTTTTTAGGTGCAGAAAAAGTTTTAGAAAATTCTAAAGATGGAAATTTGACATTTCATCACGTAACTATTGAAAATGCCGGCACTTATGAGTGCGAGGTTGAAAATGGAATAGGTGATATTTTACGGAAATCTGCCAAAATATATGTTCAGGGTAAGATAAATAAAAGAAGAAAACATAGAAAACCTCCTGAAAAATTGTCCGAATGTTTGGTTTTACAAAAACTTTTTTGTAGCATAAAAACCTGATATTTTAGTTGCATAATTAGTCATTGACTGAAAAAAGAAAAAAAAAAGTTGCTTAAATTGTAAAAAATATTATTTTCGGTTAGTATGCTTTTTCGTCAATATGTGGCGCTAGTTTCCTTATTGTATTTCTTATATTTTCTTGATTTCGTTAAATGACGCTGTATTTCACACTGATTTCATGTGCGTGTAGTATTTACTCTTTAAGTATCCGCAGTTTCATTGTTAAACATGGTTTAAACTTTCCTTGTTACTTCAAAGCCTCGTATTACTCGCGTCCGTGAACTGAAGCAAAGACAATATGAGAAAACATCTTGAAACCATTGGAATAATCTTCGCAGCTCATATATTCTTCTCCGTTTTTTGTTCTAAAGGTACGTACAATTTATGTATTTTCTAACACTTGCAAAGCATATTTTAAAAATATTAAAAGTATGCTAGTTATTTGCATAATAAACGCACGCATTTAAATTTAAATCACTCTGTGAACATGTTACTTTTAAGAGAATATTTTGTGTAAGGTGAGCCATGCAAAATGGCCATGATTTTGAAAATCTAAATCCACATAGCTCTTTAAAGAAAACATGTACTGTTTCATTGTTACTCCTTTTTAAGGTAAATTTTAAGATGAACTTTAATATGATTTGTGAAATATTAATCTTAGAAAGATAATTACAATTGTCATTACTGGAAAGTTTTTTATATATTTTCTAGTACCTACAGCTGCAGGTTTTATGAATATAATAATTTAATTGAAATTTTTTTAGATTAAAATTAAATTCCTTTAATATAAATAGAATATTTATGCAAGTGTTCAATCACGTTAACTTTTAAAAGTAGTAAAAAGTAAAAGTAATTACGGAAGTTAAGATAATCTATTTTGTGTAAAACTTTAATTATAATAAAAGAATTTGCACAAAAATTATGAAAAATATTTATCCAGATTACATTTTATGAAACACACATTTAGAAATTTGATCTTAATGCTGAAATAAAACTTCAGTTTTTTTCTTCAAATTGTTTTTTTCTAATAGTGATTTTTATTTTATTTTTGAGTATAAGTGAATAAAAAAATATATATCTGTGCGTGTGTGTGTTATGCAAGCTGCATGCTTATATCATATGAATATAGAAAGTTTAAAATTATCTTTTAAACATAAATATTTGTTAGTATTGTAAATGACTCTGTAAATGAGATTTCCTATTATGTTATCTTTTACGATATTGTTATTCTCTCTTGACAGCCTTTTTATATGTTAGTAAGGTTAAAATATGTGATAATATTAAGTAGATTATAGTAGTAATAGTATAATAGTAATTTCTGAAAAGTGTAGACATAGTAAAAGAAAAATTGAACCATTTTTATTTTATTTATAGGAAATTAGCAAAATTCGTATGGTTTTGTTGTTAGATTTAATTCTGGATGCTTTTTAAGTGCTTTATTGCTAAAATAGGTTCAATAACAGTTTCTAAATTTAAATTTCTATGTTCATAAGAATTTCTTTTATTCAAATATCAACAAATAATTTGATTCATGAGTTTTCAACAGTTTTTTACTAGTTTATATTATGTAAATTGACGATTTATAGAATTTTCAATAAAATTACGGATAAAGGATCATTCTTTACTGTAAGATGGATAAACGATTAGAATAACCCAATATGGTAAAATAAATAGCCTTAAATTCATATGCTTTTCACAATTGCTTAGCAATTTCAATTTTTACTTAAATAAGTGAGACATTTGACTGTAAAAGGGCACATTTACTCTAAACACAAGGGTTTCTCATGTTAAAATGTGTTTTTTAACCAACAGTAGTTTTACTTTTATTAGTGGTTAACTTATTCTGTTTAAAAATATAAAGCGTCTCATAACAATTCATTATTCTATGAGTATTTGCTTTTGCCATAAAAATACCTTAAATACATATATTTACTTGGAGTGCACATACTTAATTTCATCATGCAAATTCCATGCAAATCAGTTGAAAGCTGTTATTTAGAGCGATTTATATTTAGTATTATAATCTGGAAATAATGATTTTTAGTTATATACATTTGTATCTGGTTTTTAAGTTTATATTTATTTTAAATGTATTGTGGGGCCAAAATTTAAGTAAAAAAACTTTTAAAATAATACAATGCTACTAAGTCTTTCAATATTTTGTATTATTTAAGTTTTTCAATTGTTTGTATTAACAATTATTTAGTTATCACAATTGTCAGAAAGAATTTTGATACTAATGTGTACATGTAATTTTAATGAATAGTTATACAATGGTCTAGGGATAAGATTTAAAATTGTATTAATATTATTTTGTAAAAAGAAAGAAAACTTATGAACAGTAATTTAACTGTTAGTAATTAAAGATTTTGTAAAACCATTCAAGTGTCATGCATAAGTCAATTGTAATCTAAACCAGATTTTGCCAGTTGTTACTACTATTATATGATATTAAAATTAATGAAAACTGAAAATCACATGAACAGTTCTTATGATCATATTCTTTTGTTTTAGGTGAATCTCCAAAGATACAACCATTCAGTTTTTCGAAACATTTAGCTGAAGGCAGTCAAGCTAAAATCGGATGTGTAGTAAATGAAGGTGACACACCATTGCATTTTAGTTGGTATAAAGACGAAAAACAAATAAAAAATAGCTCGGAATACGAAATCAGTAACATGAGAGAAGTATCTTTTCTTACTGTTAAAAAACTCACAGGTCATAATAGTGGGAACATCACTTGCCAAGTTCATAACGCGTATGGAAAAGATAGTTACAGTACTCTCCTTGTAGTTGACGGTAAGTAGGTGAACATTTTATTCTTATCACAACTTTTTAGTTAAGATATTTGATTCATTTAACGAGACTTCAATCTTGCGTTTTTAGAGAAATATTCCTGATTTATGGAAAACTGTTAAAGCCCTTTTTATTACAAAGTAAATATTATGAATTTACGGAAATTAAAATTTAGAGTAAATTCAACAGCTTTCAGCCATTAAAATTGTGTAATACTAAGTGTCTAATTTTATCTGTTGATTTAGTTTTATCAACGCTTTGTCTTTATAATAGCGATGCATAAATTTTTATTGAAATATATATATATGAAACTTTTACTCATATAATATATACCGGGTGTACTATAAAAGTGGTAACGGGCTTTGAATCTTTATCTATTAGAGACAAGTGCGCAGTGTAAATTGAAAAAAAAAGTTAAAAATAGGGTCCGAAATAAGACTCCGTTAAGAAAAAATTCTTATCGTTAATTTTCAAAAAGCTACTTTTTAAATTTGTTCTTTTTTTTTATAATGATGATTCTTTTTTTATAATGATGATGCCATTTATCAACACAATGGATATCACTGTAATTATTTTGTGCATGTTTACGTATCAATTATGCATGTTACATATCAAACAATATGTTTTTTAATAATCGGTCAACAGTTTTTATACATACATACATACATACATACATATATATATATATATATATATATAATAGTAAAATGGCTAAACTTACGAACTTACGAATCATGGAATCATTCTACAGCAGTTTCGTAGTCCATATATTCAATGAACACAAAATCGTATCTAAAACAGGCAAGAGTAGCTGTAGATATAGATCTTTTATTATATATATTATAAATATAAAGAGTATTTTAAATGTGAATTGAGGATTAGTTGTATAGAATGCCTATAAAATCCATTGTAATTATACGCAGATGCCACTACACGTTAGTTTGTTTAATATAACTGTTATGATTTATTTTACAGCCCCACCAAAATGGATCATAGAACCTCAAAGTATTGAAGGCCTACAAGGAACTACGATTTTACTTAACTGTTTAGCTGGTGGTTACCCTGCTCCTGTAATAGCATGGAAGAAAGTGAGAGGTATTCTTTTTTTACATGTTATTAAATACTTTATAGAATAATTTAAAATGCTTTGCATTTAACATCCATCTTTAGTAATTCATATATGATTAATTATCTTGGAAAAACGTGACTTTTTTGAGAGCACTATTAAAAAGATATTTTTTTGAAGTATACACGTACTTTTATGAGTCACTCGCAGATAGTTAATTGCTTTTCTACTTTTAAGGTATCCGCCTACAATGAAAACAACGAATTTCGGCATCAAAATCATTCGAATACCTCACTGTTAAAAAGATTAAGATTCATTCAGAACAACCAGGTGTTCAGTGTTCTGAATGAATAGCCGCTTTGATACATTTTAGCGAAAATTTACCATAAAAATCCCAATTTATCAAAATGTATGACAATTTCAAATAATTTTCTGGGCAAATTTGTTTTATACAATTTACCTGAAAATTATTTTTAAAAATCTAAATTGTAACTTAAAGCAAAAAAATTGTCTTGAACGTTGGCGGATACCTTAAAGCTTGAACGTTGTATTTAAAACGTATATTCTCTAACTAGAGTTGCTTATATCATAAAAAATCTTTTTTTATAAAGTAAAAATTTCAGGAGTCTCAACACATATGTTTTATTTTCAGTGGCAAAGGCCATCCTTCATTTTTATCCATTTTTAATCGTTATTCCACGTTTAACCTTATTTTGTCATTGTTGTGGAGACGCAATAGCGAAGATTCCTGTGTAGGTAGAAGTGTTGTACATGCAAGTGTACAACGCTTAAGTTGGTGCTCCTGAGTGCTACCAAAAAAACTAATGTAGTGAAATAAATTTTAGACACAAATTAAATCTTGGTCTTGCGTTTCTAAACAAGGGAAGTAAACAGATTAAATATGTGTTGAAGGACAGAGTAACCCATTACCCTATCTCTACCTTGCTTTCGCCACTTTCTGAACTTATTATGTATCTAGAACATTTCTTTCTTTCTAACATTCAACAGGATGTTTAAGGAGTAAAATTTTTAAGAAATGTTTTTGCATTTACGTTTGTGCGTGTTCTAAAATATATATGCATGTTTATGCGTGCACATTCCGAACTCCTTCTGTTTATATTTATTTTCTGAGTTCAGTTATGATTGTTATTTAATATTTAAATAAACTCATTAAATTTAAGGTATAATATTAAATGTACTAGGTGCGTCAGAAAAAAAAGCCTTTTCACACTTTAAATTGGGATACAACCCACAAGGTGAAATTCTTGGGAAAAGTAAGAACATTGCTCTATTTGAAAATTAAGTGTAATTTCTGGTCGGGGTTGAATGTTTCAATTTGTCATTGAATGTTTTACTGATCATTAGTCAAAGTAAATGTTTAAAATGGTGGCCACACTATTCCATGAATTTTGAGGCGTGTGTTTGTTAACCTTGAAGGTGGAACAGTCCCATACTGACCACTCATTTGTCTGTGAACTGCAACAACCTACTTAATCTTCCAGTACTATTTAATAGCTTGATTCTGCCCTTGAAATCTCAAACCTACGTCCATTTTGTTTTATAAAGTTTACTAAGAGAGAATTATAGTGTTATTTATACGTACCTACTGAAAATTACTCAACAGGTTTTTAATCACTCTTTTAATGCTGTAAACAAAGTGGAGAGTAACGATTTATAATACAGCTTCTCATATCTTAATAAGAAAAAAAAATAGAAAGTATATTAAGAATAGATATTTACAATAGCAAATAAAATTCCTTTCAAATATATTTTTTTTAATTTAAATGTATTTTTTGTTGTAATTGTTGTAAATTAACATTAAAGGAACACCTTTTCAACTTTTGAAAACATCTGTAAATAATGGGTAGCCAAATCATTGGACTCATTTCAACTAAAATCATGCTTTTTTACTTTTTAACAGGGTTTTGATTAAACTTATTTGGACTGTGGTTGCTATAATATTTTTTATGTCGAATGAAACAAAATTATTTTTTCACTGTCATTGTGTTTATTCAAAGATTGCTTGCTTTTTCCTCCTTTTCTACTACAGAAATGTGGCTACAGCAACTTTTGTATGCTATTCGTTCTTTCACAGCGAGTGAAATAAATTGGCCAATACTGTATATAGTGACCTTTTATTTCGAGATGACCAGTATTAATTCAATCGAGATGACCCAATAATCTGTCTTCGTCTTTTTAAGCAAAAGTATGTTATTGGACTAAGTTACTTGAGCAGGAAATAATCTTTTAACTATGAGGATATAATTGAGTAGGGAATTAGCGGTAGGTTGTCACACGTACTTTTTAGCAAGCTACATTAATAAATATTATCTGGCGTAGACAGTATCCATTCAACAGGACCGAAATCTTTATCATAGAATCAGAACAACGAAGCTGCGATTTCAAAGGTAGGCGATATTTTAAATTGGCATTTATGTGTAAAAATGTCCATTTTCATTTTAAGAATTTTTGGCTAATATTTGAAGCTTTTACATTAGGAACGAATACTTTTGTAACGTTTATTAGTTTGCTGTTTTCTGAGAATTTTTTTGTTTTGTATAGAAACAAATGCAGTGTTTGTTTGGCCAATATAATGAATGTAAGCAAATATGTGCAATGGTGGTTGGTTGTCACAAGTTGCATGAGCAGGTTGTCACGGTGTGACTGCACTTTAATTCGGCTGCTGCTTAAAAAAAAGACAAAAAAAACAGTTCCTCATAAATTAAACGGCATGGAAAAGAACAAAGATATTTGTGTCTATCATATAAATGATGATAGTGGTAAATCTTTCACTACCACCTCCTGTTGGTGCAACAGGGTGGTGTAGAGATCAGTACAAGTTTGTTTGCAAAGAACTTTAATAAAAGACGGCGATTTTCAAAATGAAAAAATATTCCTTGTTTTTCCATGTTAGCGTAAATATAAAATAACATATGGCTAATTTTTAAGCTACAAATTACATTTAAATATTTTTTTACTAATAGAGTTATTTTTTAAATATGTGAAGAGTGAGACAACTTACCTTTCGTTTTCTTGCAGTAATATTTCTTTTATGTATACTTTATAGTACTAATAGCAGTATTCCATTGAAAATTTGAAATAGAAAGCATTCAATACTGAACAAATCAGGTTGCGATACTTTATTGTTTTATAGTTGCTAGAATGTAATATATCATTAGCATATTACCATATATTTCTCAAGTATTTTGATTGCCATGATAGAAATATTATTAATAACAATAAATTAATGCTCATTTAGAGAATATGATAACATTGTCTGTTTATTTTCAGGAAATAAGTTTTCTTTGCAGTTAAATAAACTTATATTCTTCTTTCTTTATATTATAGACCACGACAGAGCATATCCTTTATCTTCTACTCAAAATGGATCTCTTATTTTCAACAACTTACAAGCTGAAGACGAAGGAGAATATGAGTGCGTAGCTCGAAATAACGCAGGACAGCCCTTAAAAAAAGTAATCACTCTTTCTGTGTCAGGTAAGTCTTGGATTTCATTTAAATAACACATTAATGAATATGCCTGTACTAAAATTTGTTAAAATAAAGTTGTTTGTTCTTAAGAGTGGCTTTTTTTTGTTCCCCGAAGTATTTATTTTGTAATGAATGTTTGCGCATGTACTTTTTTTTTCAAAAGTAGAAGAGGATAAATTCGACGAAGTTTTTAACAAGAAATCGGAAGATTTCCATGTATGTAAGGACTTACATTAAATGTTCTTCTGTTTTGATAACAGGAATAGTCATTGATTGCATAATACGTGATTGACAAGTCTATGGTGTTACATTCATGTGTTTGCTTGCATTATTGAAGAACACTATGTTATATCTGCCAAACAATATTTGTCATAAACATGTCTTACATGATTCGTGAATTTGAACAACTTGAATTCACAAATAACACATTTATATACTTTGAACTACTATTTATTGACTGTATTTGTTCAATTTCCTTAAGCACCTAGGTTACGATATCTTTAGTATGTAACATTGTTTTAATATTTATGATTTTAATTAGTTTGAGCTGTAATTAGTTATATTTAAAGAGCCTCTTTTGTATTATTAAAATTGTGTTTCCCACTTCTTGTGAAACATATTTGTACCATAAAAGTAAAAATAGATGAATTACTTATGTTTATTACAAGTAATGTTTCTTATCTTTGAAACATTCCTCATTACTTTATATACATCCATTCTTAAACAGCACTTAAATTATTTAAGTTGTATACTTGACTGTAATTATACTCCCTTTTCTAAAAACTTCTTGCTGAAAGAAAATAAGAAATGTAATCAAGAAATGTATTTATTAGAATGAATCAGCCAAACATTTCTCTCATACTCAATACAAATGGTTGCAAAATCTGCAAACCTTACGGAATTACACAATTTTCATAAAAATACAGAAAAAAGAGTATTTTAGAGAAAAATGAATTACCCACATAGAATAATAAATGAGATTAATATTTGTAAATCGTCATGAATTACAGCATTCACAAAATATGCTTGATTTCCGTTGCAGTAAAGTAATAACCTCCATTTATATTTAAAAAAATTTAAAATAAATTATGTACTTGTTTAATTGGTAGTAAAATTGTTAAAAAATAAGATAGGTTTTAGTGCATGTTTCTGTCACTGTATGGCGCCTGCTGCCTGTAATGAGCCATAGCTTCCTTTATAAGAATGCTTGGATGATATTAAATAGCTTGATCTCAACACAAACAATCACCATTGAAACTACATTATGAGCCTACCAATCTGCTCTGAAGAGTTCATGAATTTGTTCTTCCGCTAGAAGTCATTCATGTGAAAATGTTTTCATCCCAAGTCTTATTTTGGATAAATTCGTTTCCTTTCTACGCCAAGAGTGTTGGAATTATACTATTACTTACATGGAATCATGCCACTTTTGCCGATTCATCTGAAGGTAAGTGTATTTTCTTTAATTAAATTTGATTTTCTATACAATTTATCAAACTATTTTTATATGCTAAATATGTATTTCGATTTTTAAAAACATCGTGAGAATTTTGCTTATTGATTAAATTGATGCATTTATTAAGGTTATATATGGGTCATTCCACAAGAATCGGGTAACTTTAGAGGTGAATTTGAAACATACTACATTTATCTCAGATTAGATTTTTTTTGATAAAATCTTTGAAAAATAAGTTAATTTTATTGTATTTGTACAGCAACACTCAATTATTTGAACATTTTTGAAAAAATCGATTTTTTTTTTCAAAAAGTAGATTCCAGGGGACTGGCGGGAACAGGTAATTTCATTCTAGAGTGAACTTTTTAATGAATAATGCTAACTTTTTATTAATAATTAATAATAATTATCCAAAGAAGTAATAAGAACATGTTTCATACATAACCTCAATACATATATTTTCCTATTTAATCATCTTTAACTAATACATTTTTAATTATTTATTTTAATTATACTATTTAAAACTTTTTTTAAAACTTTAAATAAAACTTTTTTTAAACAAGTCATAAATTTAACATCAAAGCAAAAATAATAGTAATTATTTTTCGCAAACATCAATAAATTTATTAAATGTATAAGTGACTCTATTACGCTTGGTACTTGAAATAGGTATTGGTAATTTTTCCAATACATGCTCAAACGATATATCAGCTATATCATTTTCATCTAATCGAAATAAAGTATTTTTATCATTACATTTTTTGAGCAATGTGACAGTCAACTTCTCTTCGTTTTCTTTAACATACGAACAAATTGCAACACTCCGGTATTCTTTATTTCTGACTAAAAATTTGACTAGGATAAAATCTCCAACAGTGAACTTCATCTGTTGCTTACTTGTAGATTTTTTTTTTAAAGCTGTGAGTGTCGAACGGTGCCCTGAAAGATTTTGATCTTGTTCAAATTTAATTGTTCCCAACTTGTAACTTTCACAAACTATAGGATCACAGAAACAACTCAATGACTTCATAATAAGACGATTAGGGTGTTGTACATCACCACAAATTTGATATACCTTGAGTGTTCCTTGAAAGGAAATTTGCTTATTCTGGTTTTCGTTTATCAGATCATCCATTGTTTTAATATCAACATCTTCAATAATAGAAATTTTTATTGCTGGGCATTTTTTATGTAATATGTCAGAAAAATTCATGCAAATTCATTATATCACCTTTTTGAGCAATTACTTGGTCGGCAGTTCTTTTTACAAGTTATCCAAGCAGTTACAAGCAGTATTCCAGATGGAAAAACTGCCAGGGGACTGACGTTTTTACTATAAAACTAAAAAAAAATCTACTTATTGGAAGCAAATGCCATATTATTCTGTTTCTAATATTAAATCTAGTAATAAAAAAGACATTAAAATCAGCATACATCAATAATAATTATTTATAAATTATTAAATTATTACTTACCAGGGGACTGACAAATTGAGTGTTAACATTCTGTTTGTTGACACAAGAATGGCGAAAAACATTGAATAAAAATGGCTGATGTATAAATAAACGTCGTCAATGCCATCTTTATATGATAAATAAATATGAAACAGGCAATAAAGTTATCAACAGTGGATAATATCGGAAATTTTTGGAATTTAACATGAGCCAGGGGAATGACGCGCAAAGTAGGGGTACTCAACTTAAAATTGAAAAAAAGTGATGAAAATTTTCAAAAAATCACATTACACACATAATAAGTTATTAAATAACTATCTCAGAACACAACAACGATCATTTTTGTTGCCTAAATAGGTTAGTTTAAAAATAATTAGCACTTAACTCTTCACTTTTTCGAGTGGTACATGCCAGGGGACTGACTTTTTGTGGTTAGAAACCTAATTTTTAATAAAAAAAAAAATTCAAATTTCAAAATATTATACATGCTCCTAAACAGAATCACTGCTGTCTATAAATGGGCATTATTCAAAATTTAAAAATGTTGAATAGTAAATAAATTTTTTACAATTTCACGAAGTTACCCTATTCTTGTGGAATGACCCTTATATATGTGTGTGTGTGTCCTAATGATCTTACATGTCAAAAAGCGACTTTCATGTGCCAATTTTTTTAAAATAAATATTTATCGAGATAGTAATAAGTTACAGACATAAGTTACAGTTAACATTCTTTTTGAGATATTTAGAACATTTAAATCGATAAATTATGATTCATTTTGAATTTTTTTAAAAATTTTAAGCATCTAAATACTACTTCGAACACTATACATACACATTCTAGTAACATTCATTAAACCATAATTTTAATTTTCTTTGAAATGTAAGCGTAGTATGAAGTAGTATGAAATATGAGAGCTGTATTCTTTGTCAATGAAAAAAAAAATACAACCGAGGAACATTTAAAATTTGGTAAAATGATGTTAGAAGAGTTCATAGTAATATCATTCTGCACATTAACGGAGAAGATATTTAAGGAATTACGGTCATTGTACGCTGCAAATCATTTTTAACTAAATACTCAAGCTCTTCATTTAGGTATATATTAAATGGTATTATTAGGTATATATTAGGTATATATAAAATAATAAAATCTTTTATTTGTGGATAATATTGTTTGCTTAAATTAATAAGGTATCTGTATTAAAATTACTCCATAAAAACACGATGAAATCATCAGAAATTTCTTTAATTTTCATTATGGTTAATTTTTTAAATATATCCACTAAAATGTATTAAATTATACATACGTATATTAGAAATACTGCTTAGCCGTTCAAGTAATAACAAAGCATTTTAACATTCCAGGTGCTCCAGAAATTCAGCCATTCATTTTTCCACTTCGATTATCGGAAGGATCTAAAGCAAAAGTTCTGTGTCATATTGTTCATGGAGAAAGACCCGTAGAATTTAAATGGCTTAAAAACGGGCATAGAGTGCCTGAAAATGTAAAAGATATACAAATAAGTGTGCAGGACGATTTTTCTATGCTCACAATCAGCAACGTGAAAGCCAGTAATGCTGGGACTTACACATGCATTGTAAAAAATGCTGTTGGGATTTCAAATCATTCAGCAAATTTAGTTGTAGAAGGTGAGCTTAATATTATTTTCTCTTTCTTCTTTGAAGTTTGATAAGCATGTTGTGAAGCTATTCAAAAAGTGTTTGATATTATTTCTGATTTTAAAAAGAGCAATAAAAATTTTTTAATAATCAATGCAAAAATTTTTAGTATTTAATTTTGTTTCAATGCGATTTGAAAATTTATTTGTATATTTTTAGATTGGATGATTTTGTATTTTAGTAACAACATAGCTTAATGTTTAAATAAAGATTTAAATAGGGTTAACATTATATAAGTATAGAAAGTCATAAACTATGAAATCAAAATAATTATTTTAATAAGGTTTCTCTATACTTATAAGTTTCAGTACGTTTGAAAAATTAATTTTATAACATTTACCAGTAATTTGAATTTTTTCATACCAATATTACAAACTGAAAAGATGAATGTAGGATCACTACTTCTTGAATAAATAACCGGTGTTCATTCAAATAAAAAGATTTTGTGGATTTAAAATAATTTAGGTAAGACTCATATATATATATATATATATATATATATATATATATATATATATATAATATATATATATATATATATATTAGATTTTAAATTTAGTAATGAATTAAATTTAATGTCAGCTTCATTTTAGAAACTGTCCGCGTAAAATTCTTACCTAAGCAATTTTTTCCATTTAATGTCCCTGAAAACGATTTTAAATTATAATTTGATTTTAATAATGAAATAGAAAGTAAATGAAATAAATAAAATTAATTTTTATGTGACTGTGTTGTATTTTATTGTAATACTTTTTGTGTAGTATTTTATTGTTGTTTCAAAACGTGCAACATTCCGTATTAAGGGTCATATTAGATAGTAGCGGCTCTGTAAAGTCGAATGACAGGCCGTTATGGGTAACCCTTTTCCAGAAGTAACTCTAGATATTTTTAGACTTATCTCTCTTAAAAATAAAATCAGGCAGGGGCGTAGCCAGGCGGGGGTTAGGGTTGCCAACCCCCCATGAGGAATGTTTTTCATACAAAATGTATATTCTTCAGTTCCTTATCACACACATGTATACATATATGTGAGTTGCAGTAGTCGTAACTCCCCCCCTCCCCATGAAAGATATTTGGCTACGCCACTGCAATCAGGAGTCTGAAAATTACGTTCAAAATCATATCTAACTTACTTAATTAAATATCCAAACTATAAGTTTCTAAAAATATAGTTCAGAATTTGTCTGCCAAGAAAGTTCCTCTATTTTGTCACACACTCACTCACTGACCATCAAAATTGTAATGCATTTCTAGCGGACCTGCACTGTAATTGAGAAAGGGAGAGGGGAAATGTGAAAATATAATTCTTTTTTATGATGAGGAAACTATAACCCATCACATAGTTTGTCAATAATAAGGCTTTTACTTCGATCTGCCGCGTCCTGTTCTGCCAACGTGTCAGTCTAGCACGGAGATAGTAAATAACATTTTATCAAAGCACTAAAACTTAAATAAATTCAAATTCTTTCCTAATATTCTCCTAATTATTTTACATATTTACATATTGTGACAAATACCCAAGCCTGCTCAGATTGAAAACTTACAAACACGGAAATATTAAATATTTGATAGGCCAATTTGCCAAATATTAGCATCCCGATATGTTTATGAATGAGGGTATATAGATAAACAATTTTACCTCAAAAGGAAATGATTATGGATTATGCGCTAGCACAAATCACAAAAAAAGTGAAAAAAAAAGTCATGGGTGGTAAATGTACCAGATTTGCAACTTACTTTTATTATTGTCTCCATATTTCTAGTGTGTTAGTAAAATTATCTGTCGTTTCAAGAAGCCAGAAAGGCGTTGGTCTGCTTGCCAATGTATTTACCATACCAGGTCTAGTGAATCAAGAGATGACTGACTCGATTACCGGGCAGAACAAAATGAGTTTTATGGTTTGTTTATCTCATTTGACCACATATTTAGTTAAACAATTGTACAAAAATAATTCTAAAGCTTAAACAATTTTATGTGATTTTCAAAATTATTTTTATGTAAAGTATATTTAGTTTATTTTCTGTTTATTTTAAAGAAGAAAAATTGCTAGCCAAAAGATATGACATCCCATCAAAAACACTCTTGTAAAAATATATCCAATCTCTTAATATTTTAAAGATAAAAAATTTTGAGATCCCAGAAAAAGCCGTCAAGTATTCTATTACCTTTACGCCTTAAATTATCGAAATTCTGAAATGATTTTGAAAACTACTAAGAAATAATTTATAAATAAGGATTTATAACTTTTGTGACAAAATACCCAGCTTAAGTTTTTCAAAGCTTTTACATATTCGTAGTTACTTGAGAATCTCGAAATATGAAGATTAATATGAAGAGGGATTATTTTTCTATCCGTAAAGCAGACAAAATAAAGTATTGAAGTTTTAATAAAATTTATTTCTCATCACAATGTATCCTCATGCTTCTCAGTTGCCACGGTCAAATGATGGAAGTTTTTAAGTACAATTAAAAGGGTCATTCTTCATAAACGGTCATAAAATACTATTTATGAATTATTTCTTTGTTTGCTTGACCAATTTTAAGACAAATTTAAAGTAATTTCCTAACTTCATAGACAAATGTATTTTAATTGCTTATAACTTGGTTATTTTCGGGATCTCAAAACTTTCAACGGTGAAAGTATAAGAGATCATATAGATATATTTTTTATTTTCTTAATTATTCTTTCAGGAATGTTTTAGATTGAATAAAATACTATTTCTAAGATCTTATTCATGTTGGATTATTTCCATACAAGCAATTTTGCTCTGATCACTATCGACCAGTTAAGTGGTCAGTGGTAGACCGAGCGAAATTGCTAGTAGGGTTTGGACAAATTAATAATTATTAAAAAAATCTAATGGAAAATGCTTGTTCATATTGGGGTAAAAAATAAAAATACATATGTAAATATAATTTTGTTTGGATGAAAATATTCAAATTATCACTTTCATATACTGTAATATATAGATTATTTTGTGAGAATTATAGCTGCGAATGACATGCTCTTTCAATAAAAAATGAATTTAAAAATTTAAATTTATCGGCTATCCAAGCAAATTAAAATACAGAAAAATATTAGCATGCCCAAGACATAAATACTTTTCAACTAAACTGAGAGCTATTGAAATGCATATTTCTTAATACTATCCTCAACAGCTTGGTATTTACTTCTGTTAAAAGTATTCTTAATGAAGTATCTAAGTAAAATTTTGCACTCTGAATATTATAGTTTTCGATATATCTTTTATACTACTTTAATTATATCGTTTATAGTCTATTACAAAAAAAAGAATAAAAAAACAATATTAATTTTTTCTGTCATGAAGTTTGAATGTCTGCTTCAGTAGAATAAATATTACTCGAGTTAACCTTCTCTGTCTTTCTCTGACACACTTAAAATGTAACATTTAAAGCATATTTGATAAATCAGTTTCTCTTTTAAAAGTTTGCATGAATAAGGTTATTTATTGCTTTATGAGCTTTAAGTTGTATTTTGTGAAATACGTAATCTATGAGTTTTGAAGAACATTTTACTAAACCTAAATTTGCAGTAAATGCTATCATATGAGATCCCTATATTACCTAACCTGCCTTCCGTATTGCATAAGTATAGTCGTTAGAGAGCCATTCTAGTGCACCACAGGTCCAGATTCGATTCTTAGCGAGGCCTTGGGTGTCATTCCGTCTGCCCTTTCATAGAAGGCAACGCTGGTACACCTATTGGGTGCCTATATAATGAAGAGACGAATAATAAGTAATAACGACTACCATTGCTATTCCTGCCTTGGTAGTGACCAATGTATATAGACGGCAAGTACCCACCACTAGAAAAAAAATATTACCTAACCAGTGTTATAGCGGTTGTTTTCGGAAGATGGGATACCGCTTTTACAACGAACTGTCAATGTTTAAGTCTTTCAAAACAAGCTTGTTTGCCTATTTGTTACATTTCCTCACATGTATCTTGAATATATCTATATTTTTCCCAAAAGTTTTTTACCTCTAAATTTATACAAGTAGAATCAGCAATTTATTGGCATAAAATTCGTAAACTATAAAACTTGAGGTCTAGTGCCTAGGTAGCTTTCGTTTAAACCTTCAACAATTGCTTTCCCATGTAATAAACTACTACAGGCTCATTCCCTGCAAATATATTTAACCATGATACAGCTGTTAAAAAAAAAAACTTTGCCCTTTTATTAAAATAGTCTAATAGTTTACGAATAATGTAAATAACGTACTCTTTAAATTTTAGTGTTTTATTTGCGTACAATTTATTTTGATATTTATAACTTTGCTGCATGATGAAAGACGGCGAATAAAGAGAATTTTTTTTCTTCCGTAGCTGTACCAATTGCTAAAATTTAGATTCCGCGATTAAGTAACCGAGCTTCAGGAAGAAATTTAGTGTGTTTCTAACTATGAAATTGCCATTTTGTAATAAATAAAAAATATTTGTGTTAAATGATTTTTGCACGTACATGCCATCTGCGGGCATTTATTGCAATTTATTGTTTATTTATATAGCACCACCAACGTGGATTGTACAGCCTACAGACACCACAAGTGTCTACGGATCAAGCTTGTCCCTAGACTGCGCAGCTGCTGGCCTGCCCCCGCCTCATATTACCTGGTATAAAGGCGGTGACGTAATCCACGGAGGCAGTGGCCGAATGGTTGCCAGGGGCAACGGCACTCTCAAAATCGACATCCTCAATGAAGAGGATGAAGGACTGTACCGATGCACTGCGCATAACGGAGTAGGAGAAACCCTTTTAAGAGAAATAAAAATATTTGTGAATGGTATCAACATGTGTTCTCCATTCATTTTTTTCTCTCTCTTTCATACTAATTTCTGCTCGTTCAGTTGTAGCAAAATATTTTGCTGTTTTTCCTGTGTGCATTAGATCTGATAATGAGTGTGTTTGAATTCATCCTGAAACTTATCTTATAAATTAGAAAAGTATTTTTTTCATGACACACAAAACAGCTTCATTGGGATTTTTTAACGACAAGGTACCATATAGGTACCATATATTCTATGCATATACATATGAAAATGTTGTGCATGAATTCGATGTCATAAAATAAATCCTCTTTTTCAAATGCATGTGATGTGAAGTGCTGAATAACTTAACGTATTGATATATGAAAACTCCGTCACTGTCATTTTTGAAAACCCAGCGGAAAAAGTTTGTATATAGGTTCTTTAATTTTATAATTACCAAATTAATGAGGCCAAATTAATGAAATTAATGAGGAACGCAGATTAAAAAAAATTGAATGAAAAACATATATAAAATCTTCACTTCATATATATTATACCTATTTTATATTCCTTTATATTTGTTCCGTATTTCATACAACGCTTGTTTATGTTGTGCCTCTACATATACCAGAAAATTCCTTAATATACTGTTTTCTTCGACAAAACATATCTACACGCATTCACAAATCCATATTGGTCAATGTTTCTCTATAACATATTTTCACTTCTATATTTGTGAAAATAACGCAAACAATTGGAATGTATCGTACTTATACACTATATAGACACTAGACTTACTACTCGGTAACGACTAAAATGTCTCATATACATGACGAATAAAAATACGAATTTATGGAAGCACCTTGTGTATTTTACGAAAGTCACTTTTTTCTAAAGAGTTTTTAAACTGTGTAAGTAAACAAGTGTTATAAGCATTGTGTGTTGAAGAGGGAGACTCAATTAAAACAGAAAGCATGATTTTATATTTTTTGAAAGTCGCACTCACTGAAACTATTTTAATTATACACTTAATTATCAAAATGATTTTGGTTTATTTTCTTTTTGTAGATGGCAGTTTTTTCCCCCAGAGAGTTTTCATGCTTCCCGTTTATACAATAATGTTTGTACTATTCATTTTAAAAATATTTTTCTTAAAATTAAAAATATATATTTCACCGAAAACTTACTTTTTTATTTTAAATTAATTAAATGCACATTGAAAATATTGTTTAGCGAAAATTTGTTCAAACGAACTTCAAAATAATTTATTTGAATAAATATTTTGAAGATCATTCCACAATATGGTTAATAGTTATAAAGTTCTTTTATTAAAAAGTAGTTCAAAAATAATTTAAAATTATTCCTAAAAGCTCATAAAAAGTTATGTTTAATAACTTAAAAATAAGTACTATCTCTTTAATTTTATTTTTCGAGCATAAACGTATTTTACGTGTCCTTTCGAAACTTTCAATAGTTAAGAGATATAAGATATTGCGTGCTTTCATCGTTTTAACACTTCTTTTGTTTTTATAAGAACAATAATTTAGTTAAAAAATAATTCAGATATATCTGAATAGTTTTGACACGTAATATGACAGAATTTATTAGACTTTTACATATATGCAGTAATTTGTTTTAATATTCAACCTTTTTGGATTATTAGAATTTTAATTGTTCAAAAAAATCACAATTGTTACATAACGTTTCCTGTTTTGTGGTTTATATTTATCTCATAGAGTAACTTGTGCAATATCTTTTACTTGTATTTCGAAGTGAATGTTGATAAACGAACTCTGACAAGAAACTAAGAGCAGTTATTAATTTTATTCAAATAATTCACTCGATGAAATGACAATTTCACCATAGTTTTCAAAGGTTCAATCCTGTATTGATGTAGAAAAATTTCTGTAATACGCTGTGATATGAATTAAACCCTTAAACACTTTTTATTTGATCTTTTCTATTTTTTTCAATGGCGTAGAAGTTCTTAAAATACTTCTACTCATATCATTCGAAACTAAGCCATTAGTTGAAACTAAACATCAAGTAAAGCTTATTATCATTTATTTTTCAAATTTAGAATGTTAACTGTTTAACATGTTTTACGTAAAATTTTACTGTAAAAAAGTGTCAAAATTGGAAAGGAATTTTTCTTATACTATCTTCTACTATTTAAAATAATGTTTTAATGAACAGCTACTTTAGGTGTTATTGATTCAAATAATACAGTGTATAAATGAAACTTTGTTGGAATTAATTTGCAAATACTTACATCTATTCATTTTCCGAAAATTAAAAGAACTATATACCTAAGATCGAATCGAATTCCTTCGTTTTTAATAATTTTAAAACATTAGAATATGTGTTCCAATAATTTTGTGTAGTATAATGTTAGAGGCAACAGATATAGGCACATTATACCTATAACCCTATTGCCTTTAAAATATTTCTGGACTATTTGTACTGTTTTAACAAGGTTTTCGTATTCCAGTTCCTGCCCGATTTGATGACAAATTTACAGTACTCACTGTGAAGAAGGGGGATAGTGCTAGTTTACGGTGTGAAGCAATTGGAGATCAACCTCTATCTGTTATATGGAAAAGAGACGGAAAAGAGTTAAGGAAGATTAATGGAGGAAGGTACACCTTTTCTTATTTTTAAAAGACTGACTTTAACAATTACATATGTATTACAATAAAAATACAATGATAATACAATACGTAGCAATTGAATGCAGTATTACTGAAAATTGAAAAAAAAGAAAAATGATTAGAAATTTAGTTTCTAATCATCAAGAAAAATTGTACTTATTTTCTAAATAATATTTCTTTTAAAAAATTTTTAAGAATAATATATATGTATACGTGTTGATTATTATTGTGACGTGTTGAAAATTATTGAGTGAATACATACGTACATATGTATCTAAAATCTATGTATGCCCGTATTTACATTATTTTTGTGTCAGCTTTTATGTATCTATGGATAAACAAAAATCAATGCATTAACAAGTACATTGAACTCCCTTAAAGAGAACTAACACTACATAAGATGGTATAATAATTCGAATTTAAGTTTAATTGCAAATTCATAAATTAAGTTGTTTCTAATAGTATGTTCCAATTACCTGTGTTAGTTCAATTTCGGCAAGGCATCGACAAGAAGAAATGTTTCACCTTCTCTTCAATACTTAGAAACCCTTATTATTTATTGAAAATTTAGGATGAATTTATAAGTAACAATGAGATAATATGCTATAGGTAATACTCTCTCACCTCTTTTATGTGACAATTATATCCATTATTTTGAAGAGAAGCTCTTCAAGGTCTTTCATTTTTCGTGCTGGGTCTGATATGTTGACGATACTTTCGTTCTTGTGGATACCAGCTGTGATACTTCTAATTTACTTTTGATTATTAATTCTGTTGATCCCTGTCTCTAGTTTACTCTAGAAGAGGAAGACAAATTCTTTACTTTTTCAGGAATCCTAACGATTCTTCTACTTCTGTTTTCCGCAAACTCTTTTCTATCTCTTTGCCTCTTCATGCTATGTCTAATCATTATTACCAGCAAAAACTTTCTACTTTTTGCATTCGTGTTTCGTGCTATCAAAATTTGTTCTGTCTCATCATGTCTTAAAAATGAGATTAATTTCTTAAAATCCTTAGCTGTCTCTCGTAGTTTCAGCTCTCTATTGTTGATAAGGCTCTTTCTAAATTTAATGTCTAATACTTCTTTTGTACTACTGTTAATTATCATAAGCAATAATTGTATAACTTTTCTGTTCACTTTTATGCTACAAAATTTCTAAACTTCTCAAAAATTTTGGTTTCAAATCTATCTTTAAACTTAACTGTTTTGAAAGTCTCGTTTATGAATAATCTTAAATTTTCTTCTGTCAAAGATCCTAGTTCTACTGAGAATCGTAATAGTGTTTATTATATTCTTTGTGGATTTTGCGATTTGGGTTCAGGGGAGTAGCCAAGGGGGGGAGGTTAGGGGGGTCATAACCCCCCCCCATGAGGAATTTTTTGCCAAACAAAATGTATATTCTTTACTACATTATCACACACACGTATACATATATATGATTTGTAGTAATCTTAACCACCCCCATGAAAAATTTCTGGCTACACCCCTGTTTGGGTTACATTGGTCAGACTAGCGGAGCTCTCAAATTTAGGCTCAAAGATCATGAGAGATATGTTTCTAAGCATGAACTTTCCAAATCTTCTATTGCTTCACATTGTTGAAATTCTAATCATCGTTTACAACTTTGTGAAACTAAGATCTTGTGCACTTCTCAGTTTGTCGTTTCTTGAATTCTTGGACGGCTTTTCTATTACCTAGCACTTGAAACGTCTTTTGAACGATGGTTCTTTCATTCCTTTTGTTCATTCTGATTGGAGGCAGTTGTTGTAAGTTTCTATTTACTTTCTTCCTATACTAATCAACTTTTTTTTCTTCTTCTTTTTTTCCCCCGTCGTATTTTATTTCTTTTGTTGTTATTGTGTGTGTTTTCTATTCGTCACTTATGTTCATCATTAATAATTTATTAAAAAATGCTTTGTCCATTAGAAAAAACTGTGTTTTTATGCTTTGTTAGTGTTTTTTTTTTGTATGCTTACGGTTATTTTTGTATATCTTATTTTGCGTGTTTTTTCTTTTGTTTTATCAATCTTTCTTTTTTATCTGTATTTCTTTTTTATCTACCATTTTCCTATCCTCTCTCGCGTTTCGTTTTTCCAATTGGTAACTTGCTGTTAGCTTTTGTTTTTGTTTGTCTTAATGTCCCCAATATTCTGAGACACAGTGTAATGATAGCTGAAGAAGGCTAAAATTTTTTTGGCCCGAACGATTGTTTTGTTTGATAAGTACTTTTCTATATGTATTATTATACAACGTTTTATTTTTCGCATCTTTTAACACCAGTTTTTTGATATAAGTAACTAATTCATGATTTAAAAAAAACTGACCATCCTAGATGAGTTACATTTTTTTCACAGAAATCAGATAAAAAAGGTGATTTCTTTCGAGCTACAGCTTCAAAATATTTTGGATTCCTTATTTGTTCATTTTAACTTTTAACGAAGTTATAATGGAAGTAAGAGGTTTTAATATAACGCTAAAAATAGTGTTTATAACATGTATTGACTGTGTTATTTCATGACAATTATAGTACTGTAAATTAATCTTGATACTTAAATTAGGTACGAAATATTCGAAACTTTGACGACGAAAGGTTTGAAATCAGAGCTTGTGTTGAGAGAAGCTGACAGGACAGATGGGCAGCTGTATACGTGCATAACAGAAAACCCGTACGGCAAAGATGAGAGAAACATTAAGCTCCTAGTAATGGGTGAGAATGCATTACTAGTTGAACACGTAATGTTTTTATGTTTGTATAATGTTGACCAAAATTTCAAGATTACAATACAAACATATAGTGAATTATTCTTAATTCTAGTGTAAAATAAGTTGAAGACGACGAAATATCTAACTAACAAACAAGCAAAAAAGATAATAAAGCTCCTTTCTCAATTTTCTTCAAATTTATGAGTGTGTCACTTAGCACTGTATGAGGTTTTTAGACTGATGACCCTATTATGATAATTCATGTAAAATTATGTCGTGATTTGACTTGGATTAGCTATGACAAAGAACGTAATTATTTTTTATTCGAGTACTTCGGATTAATGTTTTAGTTTTCGGTGTACAAGTGTTTAGGGCATCATGTGATTACGACTAAAGCGACAATACCTAAAAGTTTGCATCAATATTATTTATTGATACAAGTTCTTTTAATTAAAATTTCATTATGTTAAACTTTTAAATGTTAATTTCTTTTCAGTGTCATCTTTTTTATTTATTTGCTTTTTTAATAACAGTTTAAAATTCGTAAAAATACGCCTTCTGAGTGTGGTTTGAATGTGGTGAATTAGTATTTTGTGTCCACGTTTTTCTAAATGCATAGCAAAAGTAATCATAAAAAATTGGAAAAAATATTCTTATAATTTCTTCACTGGAATTTTCATATATGGCTTTCATTTCATAAATTGTTTGTGTTATGTGGTTTTAAGATTATGTAATCAATCACTTTTCATGTAGAAAATATACTGCAAATTTTAGGGAAAAAAATTAGAATTATCTAAAATTACTAATTAAAGAGTACATTATAGTGATAATCTGTACCTTCAAATTTATTAAGTAAAAAGCTGAGTTCACAAATGATGAAGTGTATTCTTTTTAACTTTGAACGAACGAATGATACGAGCTGTTCTAAGAACGGCTCGTTTTAAGTTTCAATAACCGTGAAATGTTATATTAAACGTAATTTTTACTGTACAAAAAATGTTACACTAGGGAACCATACTCTTAATACACTTTAAAAATCTCGAAACCACCAGTAATTTTATTTGCAAACTATGTATATAAATAGAAGCGCAATACTTTCTTGTTCAGTATTTCGAATTGTACTTTTTAGAATGTTGTATATGTAAATATCCAGAAAGAGTTTACGGAAAAAAAAAGGAACTGGGATTTTATTAGAGGTTGATATTCATTATCTTAATCATTGTATTTCAAAGATTTGAATTTCGAAGAGGCTATCCCATGTTCTTGACTATGTTTCTGATACATACTGCAACTCGAATAACAATTTGTATCGTGTAAACCGTTTATTAACCTTTTTTAGTCTATAATTGATGTGTAAATTGTAGATATTTTTACTTATTCTATATTAATATGTATTTTAACGCAAGAAATATTTTAATAGATTATATTTTATTCGTAAATTTTTGTTTATAGATTTATAAGTGATAGATAGATCATTAATTTTTGATGGATAGTTATTGCTAAAGAATGTAAACTTAGAACTCACATTTTTATAGCTTTTATGTAACATGTAATTAGTCTAATGATACTATAAATTAGAATTGATAATGTTAAAAGTTATCTGAAGTTGAATTTCAATATTAAGTATTGCTATTGTTCAGAAACACTATTTCATACTAACTCATTTTTTTAATCAATTTTATATCAGAGGTTCCTGCAACTCCATTGGATTTGAAGGTTCAAGAAGTTTGGAGCAGAAGTGTTAGCGTTTCCTGGTCTCCACCATATACCGGGAATAGCCCTATAACGAAATATGTTCTACAATACTGGCGTGATGCAGGTTACTGAAAATTATTAAGTCAGATTCCCTTCTATATTATACTTTAGAGGATGAATGTAAACTAAATAAGATCCATTTTTCGTCTTATATTATGATACTTGTACGAAAATTGTTAAATCAAAAGTAATTAAAACTCTAATTTTATTGCAAAAGACGGAACGGCCACAAATTTAGCAATTTATTCTGGCTCCATATTTTGAGCATGCTAACAAATCTTTACGGATGACGTAGCTGTTTTTAATCAGAAACACTTGGGTTATAGTTAATGTTATTGATTCAATTTATAAAGACATTCGAATGCTTTTCTAAAATAGTTCTTATGGTTATTTTCAATAAAGACAATAGTATTCAATTTAATGATGTCAAGTAATGTCTCTAAGTTTGGACTTACGTATTCTCCTATACAGTATCTCGTATGGTTTCCACCATTTTACCCTCTTGAATGGTTTTCAACAATTTCTAATTCTTCCACCAAGAACTTTTCCACGAAAGTGGTTATTCTCTTTCGACAACTTACATGATCATGGTTAATAAATCTAATGAGGATAACACAATACAGAAGTCGAGTTCATGCTGAGTCATAATTAAAACTGAAATTCACTAAACTTGTTCCAGAAATATACTAAATTTAATCCTAAAAATATGAGCACCCATCACATTAATTAAAAATATATTATTTTTCAGACTACATTATCTTTTATTTAAATAAAGAATTTATTTTCTCTAGAGATAGTTTTTCTTAAACGGGATTCGCATTTGTCTGGGAAATTTAATAAAAGTGCGCACGGTTTTAATTTTCAGAAACCTTGATCTACAGAAATGGGTCAGAGATAGCAGATCTCAACTTTCCAACTAGTATTAAACACTTGCCTAATACTAGTATTACTAAAAATTAAAAATTAAAATGTAAATACCTACATCACCCACCTTCAATCTTGCAATTTTAGTTTATATTTCACGATTTGTTTAATTGATTTACAACATTCTTTTCATGAGCTGTAAGTTAAGCTATTAGGTATTGTTTAATCATCAAAATATTCAGATATGCACCATTATTTATGACAAATACTCTTTGAGACAATTATGAAGGTGTCATTTAATATTCTAATTGCTAACTATATACATCAACTCTTCAGTTTAATATGTTTTAGACATTTTTAAGTGTAAAGTACATAATTTCACGAACTCTCAGTATCTTAAAAAATTCAGTTAATAGTCAAATCATATGTACCATATAGTATCTCAGTAATACAAGAACTACCATCGTGGTGAATTAACGCTCTCATCTGATGATTACATTTGACCTTCCTCATGTAAGGTCAACACCCGTTGCTTACGACTAATTGGTGAACAACCGAATGAACTTGTGTGACAGATTCTCGCTACAAAAGGATTTACACGGTTGTTTGTTATCAACTATTGGTTATGCTTGACCTCTTCTTGTCAATTATATAAATTCATGACTAAGATGTATCATAGCATCTACTCAGTTTTTTACTTAGGAACTTGATGGAGATTTGTTAGTACACAGTCACACTTTTTAATAAGTCGCAGGTCATTAAAACATACTGAAGCGTGTTTTGTGATTAACAAAAAGAAAAATGTATGGCAACTTATCACTTCTTAAATGCGCTGGAACTTATGAAACTCACTTTTAAAAACGTTAATAATAGGTAAAATATTTCAAATAAAGACAGTATTAAGTATTTATCTAACTTTTATGTTATGAGTATTAATTTGATTGATATCAGATTTTTAAAGTTATGTTGCCATTTTCTAGACCAACATTAAGAAACATAATTCCATTTGAAATCTTTTAACCTTTCACTCACGGTAGCATTTTCATGGCATTTATTGATTTTTAAATTTTTTAAAAAGGATTTATCACTATACCTATGTAGTGCTAGAAAATCTAAATTTATAGTTTAGATGAAGTGTATATTTTCATTGTCAATATAAATATATATAAATTCGCTATTAAATATGTGTTATTTGTGCGTTGGGGTGAAGCTGTTACATTTTTATAGTAAGAGAAATTATTAATTGTATCAACTAAATATATATTAAATTATAAAAATAAAGAGAGCAAAACAGTTACTATGCATTACTTTGAACTTTAAATATTGAATAATGATAAAATTAAAAATGTTGATTTATATAAGTGTAGTTATGCATAAAATAAATGCATCTTACAATTATAATTAAGGTCTTTATTATTTTCACAATTTCATATTACACATTGACACAATAATATTTAAATGTGGTATTTTAATATACTTTTAAAATGATTTAAATTGTTTTGTAGCATCTGGAGGTAGGCATAGGCTGGAAGAGAAAGTTGTTACAAGTGCTCAAACATCTGCTCTCATTAAAGATCTCCATCCAGGAGTCAATTACGGTTTAGCTATTGTTGCAGAAAACACTGTAGGTAGAGGAGAACCTTCTGACACAGTTTCGTTTACAACTGGAGAAGAAGGTAATCGAAATATATTCATGTGTAACATAACTGCTTCAGCCAGTGGGGGATACAGAAAAGTTTCAAGAGTGGGGGGATAAGTACAGGGGTTTATTCTTTCTCTAACCTTTTAAATTTTAATATTGAACTCATTTTTAACCAGTTCACTCTTTTCATTTAAAGACACGCAATAAAAGAAATTATCGTTCATTAACCAATGCTCCTTCCCAGAATGGTTCTTTGAATGCTATGATGGGGAACACACTGCGTTCTCCGTTGCATCTTTTTAAAGGACGAGAACGAACAGGTTAAAAATGGGTCCAATAGTGAGTTTTTGAAATGAACTCATTGGGAGAGTTATCGCTCCGCCCCCTTTGGATCCGCCACTGGCTTCGGTATTTATACTGTTTTTCGAATATTATTTTACATGTTCCTGACAAAATAATGTCTGAAAATTCAAGAAAGTAAAATAATATGTAGCATTGTTCATATGATAAAATTTTTAATGAAACATATTACATTCGTCACCAAAAATGAAATTTATGAAGGCTAAATAACATATTTATGTTGATAAATATATAACATATTTATGTTGAAAATAAAGTTATTTTATAAAATGAAAGTGAAGTCCTGCAGTCTTATCAATCTAATATTATTTATTCCGTGGTAACTCATATTGGAAAAAATCTGTAATGCAGTACTGCAACAACGTTGGTGTATCGACATCTCTGAAACAAAAACTGCATCATAAATATGATATTGTTAAAAATTTGAAGATTCTGACTTCTTATCAAGATTTTCGGCATATAGTGTTCTGCTCCAAATCTGTCGATAGGTTTGGCGTTATGTTAGCATTAGAAACGTGGGGTACTTTCTAATACCATCTCGAAGTAACACACAGAGTGTGCATACAGCCGCGGACACACGAAGTTGAGGGTATATTCTGGTTTTAGAATTTGAGAAATAAGGAAGTACTTGAATATGGGTTCAATATAACGGTAATGGTGCGGTTATATCGATGACACAGTTATTACAATTGCGGCATGAAATTGTTATACCTGTCGATGTACTAGAGATTAAGTTTATACTGTTGCGTGTAAGTGAAATAAATTGTGTTGTTAATCGTAAATGTTGAATGAGATGGTGTTTCGCCTCGGTCAAAATCCATTCAATCTACGAACCCGGATGTTACAATACATTATAAATACTCCCGATGTACTAGCGTGAGCATTTGCTGTAATACTGGTTAATCTTTTAAGAAATTTGCTTTGTAATAAGAATAATATTTTATACACTTAACTCATATTAGCTAGTAACACTTAAAGAACAGTTGAATATTTCAATGTGTTTGCCTTCATACAATGATATTAAAAATATGCCTAATGTAAAAGTAGTGGAAGTATTAGGAAAGTATTCTGAGATTGTCATTTTTAAATTAGAGGCAACGATTAATGAAATTTAAAATGGTGTTATTTGAAAGCTAAATGTACACCAGATTTATGACAGGACTTCTTTTTACATACGGTAACTTTATTTAGTGGAATGTACAAATCGAGTTCTAAAAACATATTATGGAAGGCTCCATATATTAAGCAATACACATTTTTAGGAGAAAAAATTCCTTCTAAAAAGAGTTAATTCGTATAGAAAATTTCCTTAATGCAAAATAATATAATAGGAAGACAGGAAGATCGTTACGCCGCCTGTCAGTATTTCGCCTAGCCAAAACTACTGAAACTAATAATACGAAAATTTTCCGATTTTTTGATATAAGTGGTAGAATGGACAGCCAATATAATTTTCAAAATTTGTAACCTATGCAAGGAGGGGAAATCTTGCTGTAAAATATAACACTCACGAATAAAAAAAGGACATTTTGGATACTGTCCTCCAAGATAGGTAGGCGTGCAAAAAGAGTGAAGTTGGTCATCTTCTCTGAAAGAAATAAATATCATCTATAAAACTATTCCTTCAGAATGCAACAACAATGAATCCCATCTTTAGGCACAACTTGTTCATTATTAAAAGCTTTTGAAAACGTATTTCTTTGAATTTTTATAAAAAAACTTTCCGAGTCTCTGGTAATTAAGACGAAGATTTTTTGAATTAAAGCTTTAGAAAACGGTTTGTATAAAGCGGGGTATTTTTTTAAATTCATGAAGTAAGTTGAACATTTATTTTATAAAAGATTTTTTAATAAAAGTTCTAAGCACGAATGTGTTTTCTATATTACGATACAATCAGAGTTACTAACTCAACTAATTATATTTTAACATATTGCAGAGCCATCAGGAGCTCCTATGGATGTCAATGTCGATGTAAAAGGAACAGCTTCTTTATTAGTGACATGGAAGGTATGTATGAAGATTCCGCATTGGCCGAGAAATCTCTGACACAGAATACTAAAAATGGTACAAAAAACTCAGTGAAACGTTATAATATGTCATGTATACTTGCCTTTGCATTAACGAATCGCATCAAGAAAAATAGTCTTATAGTAAAAACAGAGGATAAATTTTGTGATTTTTGAAAAAATAGAATCTCAAATGAAAAATAAGGAACTTTATAGCTCATTTGTTTTTTCAATAACTGTGGAGCAATAATTTTGACTACTTTAAGATATTGATAAATTCACATACATTTCAGAACTTTCTTGAAACGTATTCAATAAGCAACAATACTTCTGAGGAATATGCTTAGACTTTACTGTCAAAATTTTATTTTGGTCAATTAACTTTACAATCATGGGCTATGATGATTTTTAATGAAACATTATATATTTGTAAATATTTGCATATAATGTATATAAATATGATGTATTGCATATATAAGGTTGAACTTAAATTATCATCATTACAACATATACATGTATATCTGGAATTTGTTTACCGTTTTATATTTAAAAAGAAATGATAGGTTCTTTAAATTAGGAAATTAGTTAGTAGCCTTTGTCATTTATAGCTGTATCAGTAAAAAAAAACCTTCTGAATTCGGGGTCTAGAAATTGATAAAAAATCTAGAAACTAGGTCCTTCTCGATAAAGGGGATGTACACATATATGTATTGTTTTATTTCTCCAAATATAACTTCCGAAATTCATGAAATTACGGGTAAGGGATGCCACTGCAGCCACTTACCCGTGCCACTGGATGCCACTGTGCATTCAGTTTCTCTGTAGAGTTTCGAGCCCATATCCAAATAACAGATTTTAACATAGCTTTCATATTTGCATCAAATGGATGTGTCAGTAGGTTTACTAGGTAGGTAGGCTGGAAAAATACCTCCCTCTTTCCCCTGTTCCTCACAAGAAACGCTTATAGTCAAAATACCTGTGAAGTACAAACAAAAATTTTCTTGGTACGAGCGTTTACAAACGAGGTATAAACGGTTGTCACCAGTTACTTTTGAAATATCCTTGTTTGAAGGTTTGGCATTTATTGAGCTCCCCCACAAGGAAACTCTAACTGCCGAGATATCAATAAGGTACAAACGAAAATTTATGATAAAAATGAGCACAAAAGAGGCATAAGATATTTTCATTGAAATCAATTTTGGTGCTGACCTGGCGAAATGAAAGTCCTCTCAACAGCCAAAATATTCATATAAAAGGATTAAAAGGGATGGCAGTAGATGTATGAAATGTGTCTGATTTGTTTATTAAAGCAATCGAGTAGTATTTTTTCACATTTAATATTCTAAATGATGTATTTTCAACAAACATGATTCAAAGCTTTACACATATTTCATAATAGCCTAAATAACTTACTAAAAATGTTATACGGAATAAAGTCACCATTAAATATTTTATTAAGATCTAACACTTTTGTGCATCGAAACTGTATTAGCATTTATGCTTTTTACAAATGTATTTTATTTCTTTCTTTTCATGCCAGTTTGGTTTGAAAAACTCCCTTAAATAAATTTCTGTTTAAAATACATTTTTTTCTCATCAAAGGTTGATAACTGATTTCTTTACATTTATTAACACAGGAAAAATACACAATTTATGAAAAATAAAAGTAATACATATAAATACTTTGCGTACAAAGTATTAATATTTATACTTTGTTATTCAATATAAATGAAATGTTTATTCTTAACATGCAGTAAGAAAAGTACAAAGTACACATAATTAGCAATATCATTGTTCGTACGATTCCTAATTCATTTTCTTTTGTAACTTCTCTGACAAATGGTAATTCAAATTGTAAATGTCCTCTAAAGCTTCTGATGACTTATTGCTTTTCAAAGTATTTTAACTAAAAAAGATATATTCGTTCATCTTTTTTCCATTCTTTTCAACAGTCATCTTTTCAATATGGTTATTTTTAAACTATAGATAATTTTATGGAAACTTTCAATCTATAATTGGGTCAAACCGACTGCTGCAGAAATAAATGTCCCAGAAATTTCATCCCAATCTTGGTGCAAAAATAACAATGTTGTTCGTATCTAATATAAACAATAGAGAAAGCTACATTTAAGATTTTGAATAATAGTTTGTTTTTTTCAACAGCCCCCTCCTAAGAGCGAATGGAACGGCAAGATCAAAGGATACTACGTAGGATACAAGATCAATCTTGACTCGAGTCACCCATACTCCTTCAAGACTGTAGATTACGTCCCAGGTGGTATGCAGGAGCATATCATAACAAGTCTGAGGAAAGACACAGAATACAGTATTATTGTGAAGGCTTTCAATTCGGCTGGAAGTGGTCCTCCCTCACAAGATGTTATTGTCCGGACTTTAGGTGGAGGTAAATCATAACTTTATTGAATTGACAGAACACAGTGAACAGAATTTTTAAAGAAATTAGTGTGAATACGAGATTATTTGACGAGCGTTAAAACTACGCATGATTGAATAAATTCTTATCTTTGAATTAAATTTACAAATAGAATAGCTCTATGATTTACATCTCATGGAAGGAATAAGAATATAATGATACAATTTTATAATTTTTCTAAAAATATGTATTTATTAAATATTTACAAATTAAAATTAAGAATGAAGGTTTACCAACAGCCCTAAAATTTAAAATTAAAAAAAAATACGGATTATTAATCTATGATTCGGTATTTTAGTAATTAAGTAACACAATCATACTCTGAATACTTAAAAATAAGGATGAGTGTTTACCTTTTTTATTCTTTTTTTAAATGAAATAGTCTTTGTATTACTTTTTATAATACCCGCAGAAATAAATCTAGGAATAAATTTATAGAATATTAGCATTAGAAAAGAAAATGCCCTTTTTATTGTTTGTTTGTACCAGATACACTCAACGAAACTCACTTTTGAACAAAATTATCACTTTTAAACGTTCACTGCCGGGCCGAAAAGTATTCGAGTACAAACCGAATTATTTTATGTCAATGTAGCATATAAAATATAGCTTATAATAATAAATGATTAAGTCAGAAATAATAAAAAGTCATAGATTTCTTTCAAAGTACGTGTTTTTAAAATTAATTAGTTATTAACAAATAGGAAATTAGGAAATTTAGCTTAAACTCGTGACTATCACGCCGTGTCACTTGTTCAGCAGCGAATGTGCTAATGAACTTACATAACTTGATTACCCACCACTTCGATTAGTTGCCAACAAGATTGATTAAAAAAATTAATGATTTGAAATTTTAACTGCTGAAATCATTTTTAATTCATTAAAATTAATTTTCTGAAGCATTTAATTCATTAAAAACCAAACTAAAGTATTAAAAAATACACAAAATTAAATATCTAATAAAAGAAGATGTGTGAAAGTTAAGTGAAAATATAACTCACAACTTATTAAAACAATAATTAAATGCCTTTTTATTATGCAGCTAGAAGTTAAACACCTTTGTGGACGCAATTACAGCGGGTGCTAGAAGAAGCATCCAACAAAAATATGTCTAGATTCGATATATTTAATCGTTGTCTATTTAAAACGAGTAACTTCATATTCCATTTTTATTGTGTACCGAAATCGGAATTGCATTTCTTTCTAAAAATGTGTGGTGACTTTTCACATTAGAAAGATTTCGCTTCTCTGCGTTCATCCCCTTGAATATAAATATGTCATGCAGAGTAAATCGTTTTACTGGTGAAAAAAATGTTAAACTGGGTAAAGAAGAAAAACTAGTTTAAATGAATTTGTACAGCAATTGCATCTTTCAAGCCCGACAATCGTGACTTCAGTATGCCGTAATTATCACTTGCAACAGCTAATTTTGTTACGCAAATAATAAACTTTTTTTACGCTTGGAAATAAAATAGAGATGAAAATTGTAAAAAAATCGCTTGAAAATTAGGGAACGGGTGGATTTTTCAGAATTTTAAATTAGCGCAGATTATTTTACTTATTTTTATTTAACATAATTATGAAAAATTTCAGGCGAGTCGTACAAACAGTTTAGATTTTATTTCATTTTTTATGTTTAACTTTTTTAACCCCTTCCACCTCTCTCCTTAATATTTCCGGTCTGTCGAGTTCCAAAGTTATGCGCCAAAAATGGAAGCGTTTCAATTCTTAAACACGGAAATGTTTTTATATCAAAATTTCCAAAACCTTAAAATGAATACATATATTGTACATGCACTTATTTTTATACAATATTTTATGAATAAAAAATGACTACTTTTATGACAGTTTTATTGAAAATTATACGACCTTTAAGGGGTTAATCTTTATGGAGTAATGGCGGTAAAGGCTTTATCTTGGAGTGGTTGAACCGGAATTCTTCCAGAGTCAGTGATCAGCATAATTATATAATAGAATATAATTTAAAACTGCTTAAATATTGTTATTCAAACTGTCGACAATATGACATGCGAAAGAATTATTCCTTGTTTAAATAGATTACAGAGTTGAAATCTTTAAGCAAATTTTGAATCATCCTAAAAATTAATTTTTTAAAAACAAAACAAACAACTCTTAAAAGTACAAAGTATTGATGTTTTTATATAATTATCTCAATAGATAATATATGTGTGTGGTTTTATTTTAATGATAAATGATACCTGGACCTTTAGCAAACTTCGACTATTCCACATAACTGGCCTAAAGAGCATTTCAATTAACAAAAAGCCGGATGGATAGGAGTTGTATAAATATTTACGCTTCTCCCCCACCCTACCTTATGATATTTATAAAAAGTTACAATTTTAAAGATAAACTAGCACATGCTCAGCTAAATCGGGTACTCGAAAATTTATACTATTTTTAAGAGACGAACAAATAGACATACAGACGTGCACAGTACAGACGTATTTTGATAGAAGATATTTTTATATATGCTGTATATACAGTTTCAAAATAAGCAATGCAACGTAAAAGGTAAGCCTAATTTAAAAAAAAAAAAAGATTAAATTTTATTTTACTCTTTAAGCATTAACAACTCAAATTTGCCTTTTCAATAGTTTACATAGGCTTAACATTAATAAAATTAAATTTAATAGTTTACATAGTTTACATACATTGTACAACTGTGAAAAGTTGTGCCTAATATAGAAGATTCAAAACTTACAGTTCTTGCATTCATGAAAATGCATATTCCAAGACAGAAATTCCAATTTTGTTGGCTACGTGTGTTGCCACGGGAAAAATACCGCTTGTAGGATTCATCCTTTTTCGAAACTAGGGGGGATAGTCTGGAGTTTACTGTATTTTCGTAATATGAGTGATTTAAAATTGCATAAAGCTTGCTTATTTTGCTATTGTCACAAATAACCGACAAAGAAGCAATAGTTACTAATATATTTTCTATAGCTACTTAAATAGAAAATTTTTGAAATGGCTATTGATAATAACCCATTATTGCTCATTTAGATCTTCCTTTAGCGCCTGTTGTTTTCGTAGTTTCAACAACAGAGAACTCCATCAAAATCCAGTGGCGATCTGTTGACCAGAAATCCGCAATTTCAGGTAATCAATAAAAAATCTTTTTGTTTTGCTTTTTTTATTTGCTACGATTTCAAAATATAAATGTTTCGTTCGTATATGTATCATGCCTGTGCTGCAAAAATATCCATTTATACAGTTTAAAAATGTTTAAATATCACATGTATATTGTTTAGAAAATGAAATCTAAAAGAAATTAATAATTTATTCATGATATTAACTTAGCATTTTTTATTCTTGGATTAGGGTTATCTAAAAGTATATTACAGGTAAATTTTCTGTAACAAATTATATTGTATAGCTTGTAAATAAATATTTAATTCAGTGAACTAAATCAGTTGAATTATTCTGGCTAGTTTGTTGCTGAATACAAATAATTTGAGTATTTTTATATAACGGTTGCTGTAAGTAAAGTAATGAAGTATAAAGTATTTGTTGCGATTGTTTAAGAACTTTTTTGACTTTCTGGTTTTGTGTGTTACATATCTAAAATTTATTATAATAAAATTTACACAAATTGCTTAATAAATTTAAAGTGAAAAAACTTATTTCTAAAGTAAAAATGCTTTCATCTATGTTATGGATGAAAACAATAAATCAGAAATACTGTAGACACACAGTTTTGAAAATGGACTTATATTTTGAAGTAAAAGCACCGAAATTAGGTTTTTTACAAGTAGTTAGAAATAATTAAACAAACAATTGCTTATTGGCATTAAAAAGTTTGAGTAGGATAATGACACGAATGACATTGAATAATTGCTACTTATGCCTTTAACAGTGTATAAAATCTTGCAGGACATGCTATCCATTACCGGAAAAAAGGGGAGAGCTGGCAACGCGTGGCTGTGACGTCAGCTAATGAGAACTCGTACACCCTTACGGGCCTTCAAAGCGGAGCCTTTTACCAGATGTATGTGACTGCGAACAGTGACTACGGCGAAGGGGATCCCAGCGAGGTAGTCACTGCGAAAACATATGGTAAGTTGATAAAAAAGAGCATCTTATTAGTTTTCAAAATGTTCTTTTGTTATGGAAAAACGAAGATATACAAAGCGCGTACAAAGAAAAATATACAAAGCGTATTTATAGATACTAAATGAATGGACAAGATGGTGACAAAGATGTGAAAAGGATGTTCGATAAACCGATAAATTTTTTGAACTTTACATCTATAATGCGAGCATTGTGTTTTAAATGATACTCGTTTAATCATGATGCCAGATGTTTTTGCGAATTAATGTCCTATAGAGTGAAGTTCAAATTCTCAATGTTTTATTAAATGTTATTTATTTTGAAAGATACATATCTTTTTTCACTCTGCTCTTAGAAGTTCATTAAGATTCTACTCCATGACTCCTTAATAAAAAATAAAGAAACGATGAGTTGCAGATAAGTGGATGTCTTCATCTGTGAAGTTAATGTATGCTCTGTGAAGTTACTGTATCTGTGTTAGAGGATTCAAGCTAGCATCATAGAAAAGAAAAAAGCATGCATATAAATAACTGGTGTGATAAATAAATGCTGAACTATTTTTTTAATGTAAGCATTCAAACACGATAAGTTGTTATAATAATTTGAGCATTATACTTATATTAAAATTTGAACTATTTTTATTTTAGTTCGTGAGACATGTGAACTTTCACAGCTGGACCGCAATTTCTTTAGAGAAAAAATATAGTAACAAATCACAAAAAAGAAAATTTCCAAGTAAGAATAACTTGAGGAATAGTTTAAGCACTAAAATATGTCGAATTTGAATTTCAATTTTGAGGATGATATTTCGGAGGTCTATGGCTGTTTGTCAACGTTTTAGTCATATTTTTCGACGACTCGATCCCATACACATAAAATTTTACAAAACCACAAAATTAAAAAGCAGAATGAAAGGCACAGCACGAAGGAAGAGCGAAAATAGAGAAAGAGAAGTAACAAAAAGGAGAAAAACTCCAAAAATTCAAAAAGAAGGGAGAAAGACAGGGCGCCACCCACAACTAACAACATGGCGGTCTCCACTTAATACAACTGGAAAAATATGTCGGTTTCTAAATACAAAGCTTCAAAATATTTATAACTGAATTTTAAAGGTACCTTTGCGATTTCTAGTATGTGAAATAAGGTAGTAGAGCTTTTAAAAACATACCAGAACTTTAAAAAAAAGTCTACGCTTTTTAATTAGTTGTTCATGACTATTATTATTACACTAGAACCCCTCTAATCCGTCACCTACGGGATTAGGGGTATGGTTGGAAAGCAAAAAAGGCGATTATTAGAAGATACAGAAAAATACGGATTTACCGTGAAATAAATAATCCCTGAACTTAAAAACACTGTATGTATATTTTCTACCGTAAAAACATTACAATAAACAGCAGAAAAGCTATTATTTCTATTAAAAAAGAACAAAACTCTATATATTTACTGTACATAAGTATGTAATGTGGGTGGTGAGTCACTGACGAGTCGGGTCAAAGTCCGGCGCGAGCATGGTCGAATCAACCTGAGTGATGAGCCAACCGGAGGCGGATGTGAAGGGTTCTACTGTATTACTTTTTCTGATCCAGCAAAAAAATAATTTTGAGAGGTGTTTTTCTTTGAATCTCAGATGGATCAAGAAATAGACTAGTGAAGAAAAATATAAATTCGTTCGCGAAAGATAAGTATAAACATGTTACTTGTCGTCTTTAACGCCGCGAATATTTAACCATTCGCGATAACGGCGGATGAGCCTTACCATCCCTACTTGAAAGAATACAGTCGTCCCTCGCAATACTGATCTTAAAAATTTGCGGCTTCATTCTATTGAGGAATTCCAAAAACGTGAGGATATTGCCTGTTTTTTCTTTCGATTTCTTGATTTATTTTTTCATTTTTGGTTATTTTCATAGTTATTCAGAAGTAAAAGATCCCGCGTAGTAAAATAAATTGGAATGCTCTGTATCAGGGCATTATTGGAATGCTCTGTATCAGGGCATTATTGGAATGCTCTGTATCAGGGCATTATTGGAATGCTCTGTTTCAGGGCATCACCGAACTGGCGACACTCGCTGGCCCCTTCTGTGTCCCGCTAGGTTTTCTGCAAAAAGAATTTGCAGCATCCAATTAGATGCTCTTATTTAAGGGAGACAGTCTGGATATCCATATCAGTTTTAAATTCGCGAATAGATTTGATTTTCATCAGTTTTCATGAAACTTTGTGGGTCTATAGGTGTTCTATTTTACTCTCCGCCTCGCTTTACAAGTCCGTAAACACCGTATACTTACTTGATTAACCAAATGTTAGGATCTACCTCTTCGATTTTTCTTTATTCCTTATTGTTGTGGATATATTTTCTTTAAGAGTTGCAGCAGACAGGTATCAATTCTCACTGAATATTTTATGTGCTTTTACGTTCATCCCTCCCCTTTTCCAGTTTCAATAGTTTCATTTAAATTTGAAGTCATTTTGCTATCTAATATTGTATGGTGGTTAGCACATCACTCGCTGTGGTTATAGGCTTGGGTTTGACTGCAACTGGAGCTTGGTTCTCGTAGGGATACAAAGCTCGTAGGGATACTTCTCGTAGGAATACTTGGAGCTCGTCTCTTCGTAGGGAGTAACGTTTAAATAAGTAAAATTTTGGTATAACGAATTTGAACGGACTGTAAATGAAATTCGTTATTCTAAAAATTTCATTAAATTTCATTATAACTAAATTTGTAAGGAAGAATGTTCTTTCAATAAAAATATTTTATTCGATGATAATATGAAATGATAATATGAAATGATAATATGATATGATAATATGAAATTCGATGATACATGTTAATATGAAATATTCGTAAAAGTGAGTGAAGACCGTTGTATGAGCCTTTACTGTACCACTTATTCTTTGAATCGTAAGAAGTGGGTACTTGTTTTTAATTTTTTTTAAACTTACTTTCATGGATGATAAGCAATTTGTTCAATGTCTCAAATCTTCCGAACACCTAAAAGGACTTAAATAAGATCCTGATTACGTTGCAAACCACCAACATGCATGTGTACTGCGTACAACGTGATCTATCTTAAGCGAATGGAAACCAATCCTTGCACACAAAGCGAGATTTTTCGCCGACAGTAAGAAGCGCAATCATTGATTTATTCATTAATTTATGTGGAAAATGGTAATATATAGTTGGGTGATACTTTACAACTGTTATAGGGGTATTTATAAGTATCTAAAGTGCAGGGTGATAAATTTTGAAGAGTACCCGTTAGTTTTTCTTATTACCTTTTTATCTGACGAACGTGGCAATTATTCTAACACTGAAGTATGATTGTTTGAACCTTGTTTAAGTGTGGGAAACAATTTCCAACACCGTAGCACAGTTACAATTTTATTTGTGAGGTAAAACAGAAATGAAGAAGCACGGTATTACTTAATCCTGGGATAATTTTATTTTTCAAAAACATAATTTAATTCAATTTTTTACAATATCATTCCACTATTAATTATTATTCACCCTCGTTAGATTTTTTGTGGGGTTATCTAAAAGGTAGAGGGGTTACCAGAGAAGTCCTGCAAACATCGATGAATTGAAACAACTCATAATTGACAAAATCTCGTCCATAACACCAACAATGTTACGAAGTGTGTCCAAAAAACTTAGTTCGACATGTTAATGTTTTGCACTAAAAATGGTGAAGAACATTTTCAACATTCCCAGTAAGGAATAATATTGTAAAAAGATAGAATTAAATTATGTTTTACAAAAATAAAATTAACGCAGGATTAAATAACATTGTGCGTCTCCATTCCTGTATAACTTCGCACATAAAGTTGTAACAGTCCCACGGTGCTGGAAATTGCTTCTCGAACTTAAACAATGTACATGCAATTATAATTCAGTTAGAATATTTGCCAAATCCGTCAGATTTGAGGGTAATAAGAGAAACCAACAGGTACTCTTTTAAATTCATCACCCTGTATTTATGTAAGCTTTTCGAAAAGCCGTTATATGCGAAATTTCCACTTACGCGAGGAATTTTAAAAAGCAACCCTTGCATAAGCGAAGATACCACTGTATTCAACTGAGGCCCTCAAGCACTAGTAAGCTAAAAACCTCTACTCCATATCATGCAAATTTTGATTCAATCAAGAAAAGCATAGAGATTTAATTTTACATTATTGTGTTCGAGAATTTACTTTAATGTTTAATTTTGAAAAATTCACGATAACAGTTATTTATATTTTGTAGCAGGCAGCAACGACAATGTCGTTTTGCTGGCAGGAGTGAAAGAACAACAGATGATGGTTGATATGACGCTCATCATACCCATTGCTGCCTCGGCTCTAGCCGTCACTGTAGTCATTGTAGCTGTCTGCATATGGGTTCTGAAAGCGAAATCAAGACGAAATCTAGAGAGAGGTATGTAAAAAGAAAACAATAGAAATATTTGTGAGCGGCAATACAAACATTTATGCCTATTTTAAAAATATAGAACAATTGATATTTTTGAATTTTGTAAATTTAATTAAAATAATATTAGTCTGGTTAGAACTAACGTGCTGCTGTAACTTGTTAGTATTAAGATACTTATTACCACGGAAGATATTGAGCTTATGAATAAAATAAGGTATGAATATAGAGTGAAGTTGATGAAGTTACGGTACTGATGTAAGTAGTAAAATAATTAAAATTCTGAAATATTATTTTATATTATTTTAAGTTTCTTTTACGAAAATTAAACTGTTTGAATGCCAAGGAAAAAGAAATAATAAATGGCACAACTGTAACGTTATTATCTGTTTTTCTTTTTTCCATTATTTTCTCATAGTATAGTATTGTATGAATGAGTATTTGTCTTCGTAATACATAATTTATTTTTGTCTTTCTATGTAATTTTTCAGACCTCTACATTTACATTTACAGACTGAAGTTGTTCAGAACTTCTCTGTTAGTTAATCAGTATTTTGGTCTATTTATTCATAACAATGCAACTTACATAAAATATTTTTTTTTCTAATGGCAAGGTACATGACAATATAAAAACAACCAAAAATAAATATCATCACCCCATACGCAGGCGGACGGCCCAATAGTGCTCCGTTTTTGAGATGCCTGGAATTGCTTTTCACCGTCCCAGGCGGTCTCTGTCCATGATTTCATCGTTGCAAAGCGGGCAGGTTGGGCTTTGCAGGACACCTATACGAAATAAGTGAGCCGCCAAGAAAGCGTGACCAACATAAACTTAGGAGGACCCCAACCTAACTACACTCTTTTAATTTAGATTGACTTGCTTTATCTCTCCTTAAATAAAAGCGTTTCAATCATTCTATTTACTACAGTAAACTGAAAGTGTGTTCAAAACATGTAATTTTTAACTTCATTATCTGAAAACCATCGATGCCTATTCAGTGCCATTTTATGCATCTTGGAACTGCTAGTGGTTTTACAAATCCATAAGATTTGTTTGAAAGTTTTGACACACGCACACACGTTTTATAAACTCTAAGTTGCATTTGAAATATATTAAGGATTTACTAAAATATTGCTTTCTCTTGAATGAGCATTATTAGATGAGTTCGAAGTTTTTCCCTTACTTCTACATAGATACACATACACACACTCAAATAACAGAGAGGGAGAAAAAACTGCATTTCTTATTTTACTTTCATTTTGCACTGTAGTTATAAGTAAATATAATACACTGTACGGGTAAAATGTAGAACGTAATATTATAGCTACAAATATTAAATGTAACGGAAAGTAAATCCTTTTTGCGTACGTCAATATTTTGCCTAGCCAGAACTACTGAAGCTAAAAATACATAACTCGGCACGTGTATGTGATTTTTTAGCTTAGGGGCTAGATTAGAGAGCATTTTCCAAAATTCGTAATTTAAATTCCAAAATTCGTAACCAAAATTCGTAAAATGGGGAATAGAAATCAAAAACCTTTTTTTCCACACATCCTGCTTGGATGTGTGGAATGCACACATGGAATGCCACACATCCTGCTTGGATCTCTTTTCTCAAAGAAGAAAAGAGATAACCATAAAATTCTTGCTGTTAAATACAACACTCACGTGTATGTAAATGTCGATGTTTTAAAGCTCTGAAATGTGAATGGTTAAATCAATATTTCATTGTCCAAGATAGCCAACACGTCGGAAGTAAATGAGCTTTAACCCTTTGAGGGGCGCAATATTAAAATTATTATATATTAAAAAACAAACATGCAGAAGGAGGTCTAATGGTCCTAGAGACAAAAGAAATGTGATTAAAAAAAAATTAAGGGCCCGCGTTACCGAGAGGGCGCCGTTTGCGCTGTGCAAACGGCGCCCGTCTAGAGTATTTCAGTTCGAACACTCACTTGCCTTGCTTTACTCTGGCTACAGGGGCGTAGCCAGAAATTTTTCATGGGGGGTGTTACGACTACTGCAACTCACATATATGCATACATGAGTGTGATAAAGGAGTGAAGGATATATATTTTGTATGGCAAAAAAATTCTCATGGTGGGGTTATGACCCCCCCTAACCCCCCCCCCTTTGCTACGCCCCTGCTCTGGCATATGTAAAAAAACCACTGATCTTCTAAGATTATAATAAAATTTCTTTCGCCAAATAATTTTAAAGAATTCGAAATTTGAATTAAATTTTTAAAATTAAAAAACTAAGAAAATTTAAGAAATACAATTTTAATATCGCATGCTTATAGCATGATAACAATAACAATCAAACAATTTTCAGCAAACATACTATACTTAAATACACTTAAAATGTGAAAGAATACTTAATACTGAATACTTATATTCGTAAAATTTGAAAAGTATTAGTACAAAACACAGCTTCTGACTACTTGCAGAATATATGATGGAGGGAATATCTAATGTTGCAGATGGGCGGCGTTTGCGCTGTGCAAACGCACTATAAAAATGCAAAAATAGAAAGGAATAAATTTATTTTAAAAGAACTAAAGACGTGCTAATAGTCAATGAGGACTATTTATAAAATCTAACCAGAAAAATTAAAATATTTTAGAGTTTTAATCCTTAAAATAATTGAAAATCGAACTACATATGATACAGCATTGAGCAAGATTCATAATTCTCCATGTTGAAGAGCAGATAAATTGCTTGTGCTGCCATCTATTGCCAGTTTAAAGAAGTAAAAGTAATATAGAATGTTCAATGGGGAAAATTTTTAATTTTTTTTATGGTTTAAAAAAATCGCAAAAATGCGTTTGCACAGTGCAAACGGCGCCCCTGAAAGGGTTAAACATTCTAAAACATTCTACTTCATTCTAAAACATTACACAGTACCAAAATCTTAGATATATCACATATTCATTTATAAATAAACTGAATTACTTTAGAAAATTAAATACAACTACATGCTGTTTTGGAAACGTATTATGTGACAATACCTTCGGTTAATATTATTTTTTATTTCTTTTCAGCTATACAAGAAGATAAACGCTTTATATATGCCGCAGCAGCTACGCAGCGGTATGTGGACATAGATAAGACGAGATCCCTGCCAGCCTATCATGATCCTGCCTTAATTCATTTCCCAACGCCCTATGCAACCGTACCAATGGGAGACGACATCTCAGACGGAGGGC
>JAWZYV010012238.1:0-174531 GCA_038373885.1 Cheiracanthium punctorium | reverse complement strand
ATTCTTGAACATTAAGCTATTGTGTGTGATATAAATGATTCATAACAAAACAGGACAATAACATCTGTTAACTTTCATTTATTTCTATTTTAAATGCTTATCTTAAACATTTCCAAATTCCTTCTGTTAAACATTTAAAACTATCGGATGTTACACACACTTTCATGGATCATTTCTTCTTAAACTGTCAGCCAGGTTAAATTCTGAAAAGGAAAGATCAAATGTTAAATACAAGTAATCACACATAATATAATTCGTGCATTTAAAATGAATTGAGTCAGTTATATTTTCAGGAATACTAAATAGCATTTCCTTCTAAATTAGTTGAGAAATATTCGATAAATAGTCCTTCAAAATAAATAGCAACACGATTAATGTTAATCTATGTTTAAAAATTTAGAATACTGAGTAAGATGCAGATTTGATTCTTGTTAAGGTTTTATCAGAGTATATAGGTATCTTTTTCTAGAATGAGATGTTTACAATAACTGAATATTCCTCTTCGATTTTAAAACATTCTGCTATAGATTTATACAGATTTAACAAATTTGTACAAAATTTATATCAAAAAAATACGCATTATTGTTTAATATTGATTTTGCTCATGTGAAATACGTTTAAGCATACATTTTTGATAAAATATGGGATGATAAATTGTGTTGAAGCAAGATAAGAAAAAATTGCATCAGTGAAAAAATGATTTGGATTAATGTTACGTTTACAGAATGTTTTCCTATCCTTTTCATGTTTAAGTTACAGAAATGATTTTGCTGATCTGAAAAATCATCGCAAAAAGATATGAATTAAGAGCTCTCATTCAAAATTTAAAGTAAATTTAAAGCAAATTTAAACTACGTCAATAGTTTACAGTTAACTGCTGCGTAAACCAGTAAAATAAAGATGCCGCAGTAGTTTTATTGAGAAAGACCTTTCCTAGTTTTATCATCTACTCCAAAACACTTTCTTGATTCTTATGTGCATCGTTGATTACATGCAACAGTAAAAAAATTATTCCGTGTATAACGGGCACTCCAAGTTTTTACCATTAAGTTTTGAAAAAAAGTACGCCTTATCCCTTTGAGGCGCAACCCTTTCCCAATGCTGGAAAAAGGGCAGCCGTTGCCATCGCTCGACTTAACTACCAGCAAGAGGGCGGACGATCGGAACGTTCATCGCGTGCCACAGATCAAGAGACCCCTTTTTTTGGACGCAGCTGGCTGTGCTCGCTGCGTCAAAAAAAGGGTCTCTAGATCTGTGGCACGCGATGAACGTTTCGATCTCGTCCGCCCTCTTGCTGGTAGTTAAGTCGAGCGATGGCAACGGCTGCCCTTTTTCCAGCATTGGGCAATCTATCCAGCTGTTCTCGCGTTCTTCCATTTTTCAGCAGATGTCAGTGCTGTTAAAAATAATCGTGATCATTCTTTTACGGGAAATGACGTGCTAAAAAGTAAAGGATTCTCGTGGAGCTAGGTCACCCGCAACTATTTTTATAGAAATCCAATCTATTCTTCGTGACTGGCAACAGTCAAAATGTTACAGTTGGGTGTTCCCAGAGCGGGATCACTGCGCCTTAAAGGGTTATACACGCGTAAATACAGTAATTTAAACAATACTTAGTATGTGAAATACTTGTGTAAGTTCCTTCTAGCGTAAAACTCAATCTAAATTACATTATTCGATCGTGTCTTTTATTCTGTCATTATTCAGTCTTCTCTCACACCCTAAAACCACTCAGGAACTGTACATACTTTTCAATCGAAACTTCGCCTTAAAAAGGTCGGGGAGGGAGAAGCTAACGCCTTCCCCAGCTTTTCAAAAACTGTAATGCCGGTTGGTTGGATGGAACCCTGGTTCGAAAACTCCAAATACGACACTACGGAGGAATTTCGATGGACGTTTCCAGTAGATTTGCATTCCCTCAGTTTATAAACGCCGCCCAGGAGAATCATTCTATCAGACCTTGGGTCCGATGTGATTCTCGGCCTGGGGTTGGATGTTTACTCGTCCGTCCCTTCATAGGGGACAACGCTGGCCGCCTACTGGCCGCCCTCATATTAAAATTAAAATGGCCATTCATTTCGGGCCTTAGTAGTAGCAAAATTCTTGATGAGTAAAAGTGTCAGCCCGTTGGAAAAAAAAATAGTTTATAAACGGCTCTTTTTACCCATAAGGATAGCTTCAACATAAAGTGTTTCTAAGAAAAGCTCTAAAAGCATGGAATAGTTTAAACTTTAACGCGCAGTGTTCCCGCTCTGGGAACACCCAACTCTGACGTTTTGACTGTTGCCAGTCACGAAGAATAGATTGGATTTCTATAAAAATAGTTGCGGGTGACCTAGCTCCACGAGAATCCTTTACATTTTGGCACGTCATTTCCCGTCAAAAAATGGTCACGATTCTTTTTAACAGCGCTGACATCTGCCGAAAAATGGAAGAATGCGAGAACAACTGAATCGATTGCCCAATGCTGGAAAAAGGGCAGCCGTTGCCATCGCTCGACTTAACTACCAGCAAGAGGGCGGACGATCGGAACGTTCATCGCGTGCCACAGATCAAGAGACCCCTTTTTTTGGACGCAGCTGGCTGTGCTCGCTGCGTCAAAAAAAGGGTCTCTAGATCTGTGGCACGCGATGAACGTTTCGATCTCGTCCGCCCTCTTGCTGGTAGTTAAGTCGAGCGATGGCAACGGCTGGCCTTTTTTTCAGCATTGGGAAAAGGGTTGCGCCTCAAAGGGTTGCAAAAACTAAAACTTACCATCTCTCTCTGTTTCAGTCGCTCATTTCTTCCACAAGTAGGCGAATCCGGGGTTGTAGGCATAGTTGTAGGCGTATGGGTAGCCTGCGACGGCGTGGGTGTTGTAATAGCCACCGTAGTAGTATGGCCACTGAGCCATGGTGCAGACCACCAAAGCGACCAAGACGAGGAGAGCAAACTGTTAAAAGAGAAAACAACCTCATGAACTGACCAGCACGAAAGTAAGCCAGAGAAAATATGAATGCACTTTTCATCTCATCATACTTTAACCATTTAAGGCGCAACCCTTTTCCAATGCTGGAAAAAGGGGCAGCCGTTGCCATCGCTCGACTTAACTACCAGCAATATGGCGGACGATCGAAACGTTCATCGCGTGCCACAGATCAAGAGACCCTTTTTTTGACGACAGCTGGCTGTGCGCGAGCACAGCCAGCTGCGTCAAAAAAGGGTCTCTAGATCTGTGGCACGCGATGAACGTTTCGATCGTCCGCCATATTGCTGGTAGTTAAGTCGAGCGATGGCAACGGCTGCCTTTTTTTCCAGCATTGGGCAATCTATCCAGCTGTTCTCGCGTTCTTCCATTTTTCAGCACATGTCAGTGCTGCTAAAAATAATCGTGACCATTCTTTTACGGGAAATAACGTGCTAAAAAGTAAAGAATGCTCGTGGAGTTATGTCACCCGCAACTATTTTTATAGAAATCAAATCTATTCTTCGTGACTGGCAACAGTCAAAACGTTAGAGTTGGGTGTTCCCAGAGCGGGATCACTGCGCCTTAAAGGGTTAAGCGTGAAAAAAAAATGAACAATTCGTTTCAATATGAAAATAGAATTTTTTAAAAAAAATCTACTGTTTTCTGGATAATATGATCTTTTCAATCGCTAAGTAATTTTATAGGGATGGACGCGAGACGACTTTTTGCGAGACGAGACAGAGATTTGCAGCATTTTTGCGAGACAAGACACACATTTTTAACATTATGATGTAGGGATTTTTGCGAGACGAGACAAGCTTTTAGGCTATTTTGCGAGACGCTTATTTTTCGTCTCGCGTCCATCCCTAGTAATTTTATCTTTGAATGATAAAACAGGATGAGCAACCATCTACCAATTTCAGCCTTTTGCTTATTAAATGCACGCATTGGAATTTTTGCTGATTTTTAGTAAGTTCTGACTCAGTGTAAAACGTTACTTTTGTAAAAATTATCTTGCTCAGGAGTATACATATATATATTTTTTTAATTAAGAATGAAAACAAAATTATGTTCCAAAAACTACTTATTGTATTTATAATAATCATTATCAGGGAAAACTCCAATATTCCGAAGTCACGGTTGCAATATTAAATTTCACCTGAATACCCCATTAATGTGCAGTCAATAAATAATTCTTGTTTATCTTTAAATTTACCTTTATCTAAATTACATTTAAAGTACAATTTTCACTCGGAGGAAATAATTTTTTCGACATTAAAAATTAGTTACAAATATGGTTAGTTGGTAAATTTAGAGAAAATCAGGGAAAGGGGTTTTGACACGTGACTTTTCTGATTTGTGATTCTTCAATCACAAACTGAAACTACCCAAGTCTTGATGAAATTCTTGAAGCGGCAAGTTTGAACACGAATTGCATTTTATAGCATATTTTGCATTTTTGTTAAGGGAAGAAAAAAAAACCCCACAAACTTCAGCTGAACATTTAACTAAAGTATTTTTAGAAACAATCCTCGAAATTAGATTACAGCATTACAGCATTGTTCAATTTTTGGGTGGAGGATTGAAACTTTGATAGGTGTGGTTTAGACTGAAAACGGAGATTGCGAAGCAGCATGTGAAAAACTCATCTTCGAAAAATCATAGTCCTTTCTAGAAAAATAGGTTTTCTGTTCAAGAAATAGGAAATGGATTTATAAGTAGGACTGTTTGTTCGTTTGCCAGGAGAGGGCAGCTCTCGTCACCGAATGTGCCGTTTACAGATACTTACGCCCACCTTAGAATTTTCAGTCACAGTTCAGCTCCTCATGAGAAGGTTGGGACTTCTAAATGTTGTTGCCTCTCTGAAAGTGACTACCGAGAAGAATTTCCAAACTACAAAATTTAACGTACAGGTACAATGCATGTACGCAGCAGTTACCACTCCAACGCTTTAACCACTGTGCTACCTCGGTCCTTTACGTAGCCTTCCTCCCGAGAAGCAGGCACTGACTGTAAGATTTTTGTGCCCAGGGCACTTTTCAAATTTTGTGCCCCTATATACTATAGCCCTAAAGCTCATTTTTTGGCCATCGAATCTCATCGAATTGACCGTTAACCCTTTAACGCGCAGTGTTCCCGCTCTGGGAACACCCAACTCTGACGATTTGACTGTTGCCAGTCACGAAGAATAGATTGGATTTCTATAAAAATAGTTGCGGGTGACCTAGCTAGACGAGAATCCTTTACTTTTTAGCACGTCCTTTCCCGTAAAATAATGGTCACGATTCTTTTTAACAGCACAAACATCTGCTGGAAAATGGAAGAATGCGAGAACAGCTGGATAGATCGCCCAATGCTGTAAAAAGGGCAGCCGTTGCCATCGCTCGACTTAACTACCCGCAAGATGGCAGACGATCGAAACGTTCATCGCGTGCCACAGATCTAGAGACCCTTTTTTAACACAGCTGTCGTCAAAAAAAGGGTCTCAAGATCTGTGGCACGCGATGAACGTTTCGATCGTCGGCCCTCTTGCGGGTGGTGAAGTCGAGCGATGGCAACGGCAGCCCATTTTTCAGCATTGGGAAAGGGTTGCGCCTCAAAGGGTTAACGCTGCAGAGCAATTGAACTTGGTAAGGATAGTTAGATGCCTATCCTTGTTTCATAAGTGCTAGCAAAATGGACGGAAAAATCTAAGACAGAGCTGTATAAAGCAAAGTCGAAACGTCACTGTACTTACCAAGTACTGCATGGTTGTTTGGAAGCTTTCTTACTCGCAAGAGAAGAAAAGATGATTCCCCATAGAATCGGACCCCCTATTTATACCCCAAGATCGGGACAAATAACAAAGAAGGCGACCTTCCGCGTATAAAATGTAGTTCAAAGCCAATATGAAGGCCAAGTCACATCACCGGGAGAAGGACGTCATGATATGAAAGAGGTGTGTCCGACTCGGGGGGAAAACGAAACAAATACACCAACAACAACAGCAGAGGAAAAACATTTGACTTTTTCTGTGTGAATCTGTTAACAGCGGACACACAAAATCTTTTAACTTCCTGGTTACATCAAGAGCTTTTGATTGCGTCGCGATTTCGTATTTCAGCTGCGTCTGACCAAAAACGTGGAAGAATTCTGGTTTAGAGCTGAAGTATTTTCCAGTTGCTTAACCCTTTGAGGCACAACCCTTTCCCAATGCTGAAAAAAGGGCAGCCGTTGCCATCGCTCGACTTAACTACCAGGATGTGCCAAGATGTGCCGGCACAGCCAGCTGTCGTCAAAAAGGGGTCTCTAGATCTGTGGCACGCGATGAACCTTTCGATCGTCCGCTCTCTTCCTGGTAGTTAAGTCGAGCGATGGCAACGGCTGCCCTTTATTCAGCATTGGGCAATCGATCCAGCTGTTCTCGCATTCTTCCATTTTTCAGCAGATGTAAGCGCTGTTAAAAATAATCGTGACCATTTTTTCCGGGAAATGACGTGCTAAAAAGTAAAGGATTCTCGTGGAGCTATGTCACACGCAACTATTTTTATAGAAATCAAATCTATTCTTCGGAACTGGCAACAGTCAAAACGTCAGAGTTGGGTGTTCCCAGAGAGGGAAAACTGCGCGTTAAAGGGTTAAATTTGAATATTCCCATTTAACCCTTTGAAGCCCAACCATTTTTCAATGTATGAAAAGTGCAGCAGTTGCCATCGCACGATTTAACTACCAACAAGGCGGTCGATCGAATCGCCCAACGCGTGTACAGAGCTCAAGAACATTTTTGACACAGCTGGCTGTGCGGTGCCGCACAGAATCGTCAACCGCTACCTTTCAGAGCTAAAAGTGCTTTTTTGACACATCTCTCTATACGGCCAAATTCGTTCTTTATGTGTGCCGCACAAGTAACGTAATAATTACATTCTAATTTGGTATACAGTAACAAAATGCCGAGGCGCGAATTCAGAAAAAACATCTGGGGGCAACATTTCTCTCCTTTTCCTTATAAATACATTTGAATTTGCAAAAAAAAAAAGAAAAAGGTCAATACGCGGACTATGTCGTTCCATCTCGACATAAGTTTGCGCTGCGTCTTTGTGACTGTGGGAGCGAGCGGGTTAAGGCAAGAAAGACCCTTTTTCTTAATCACAGAACTTAGAAAGTAATTTTTTTCAGCGATTGTTTGTTTGTTCCTGTAAAAAGAGCTATAATTGTCATGAGTACTGTTTTCGATAGAAAGCACTTTTTTTTATAGACCTTTATAAATTTTTTTATGTTTAAAAGAGAGAAATGTCTCTGATATCACTTTAAATGACTATTATAGACACGACACCCCAGTTAAAAAAACATTCTTGCTCACAGACACTATTTTAATGTTACATATATAGTCCATAGCAAAAAACATGGTGTACAAAATGCACAGAAATCGATGTTCATTCATAAAAATAAGTACGGACAGACAAACAAACAGAAATTATTAAAGATTTCCCCACTCTGTTGGATAAAAATACGTGTCGGAAGCTATTTTACCTTGATTTTTTATTAATTTGCCCCAATATTCTAACTACCACCATCCCACCTTACAATTAAGGTTAGCCATGACAGTGGCAAAAATTAAATGCTTTAACAAAACTGTTATTCCTTTTTTCCCATAATTTGAAAGGAATTTATCTTGTTTTCTCCTGTAATGTTGTCGCATATTAATAAATTCATACACCTGCGGCGATCTTCTGTAAATCTGATCTGTGCTTTCAGGTCACATTGAAATGTTATATCGAGAATATTACATCACAAGGCAATCATTCAATAACTGTTAGACTGCGATTTCAGCTTCTAGTTGCGGCGTACACTCATGGCATTATACCATCTTGTATGGGCATGGGCGCCGGCAGAATATTTCCCAGGGGGGGCAAAGACTACTCAAGGGGGGAGGGGAATGGTTACCATGTTGGAAAGAGCGAAAAAGCAAGGGAAAACACTGCATACAAAAATGCTGCCGGCGCCCATGTGTATGGGAAGCAAGTACTTTACAAATGTAAAACGAGAAACATGAATTGTGTCGCATATTTCTCTGATTATAAAACATTTTCCGGCACAATGTTATACACATAACGTAATACCGCTGTAATAACTGCTGTTTGAAAAAGCCAAACTTACAGTTACATGGGGTATACTAAAAATTGAAATGCGGTTTTAATGAAATTCAATGTAAACTTTGAAATAGTAGCAAATTTAAGTGAAATTTTGGTTTAAAAAATACATTTAATTCACACCTCTTGCAAACAAATAAATATTTTTAAATATATTTATATAGTACATAATTATGGAGGGACAGATGAACAGACAAGACAAATCCGTTAATACTTTTACATTTTCTTCTTTAAAGGTGAAGTTCCATTATTCATTTATTTATTTTGAATTTATCAGTTTTTATGTTATAAATTATCTTTTAGTGGCATATTCTATTTAAGAGAAAACGTTTTGTTTGTTTATTTAGTAGGTATCATCTCAGGTGTTTTTCCCGGAATACCGCACTTGGTACACACTGGTAAATTGAGTTATTAAATGAACATTCCAATTGGGAGAGGCGAACGCGTATTTCAGTAACCAAACGCACCAATGCTATTGCTAACAGTGCGGCATTTACAAACGCAGCTAACATAATCGTCTGCAGCTAACAAATTCGAATTATATCATTTATTTCAAAGCAAGAAATCATTTCGAATAAAAATCTCGAAGAAAGAAGCTGAAATGCTATTTTTAAAGGAAAAGCACTACTTTTCCTTTTAAAAAGGTAAGCAGTTTTAATTAATTAATACAGCTAATGAATGTCTAATGAATTAATTTTGCACAAAAAAATGAGTTAAATAACCATTATACTCCATTTAAGGTATGAGCCCACCTTTGAAGCACTTTTATTAAAGTAGTAAAATTTGAATGACAAATTCATGTTTTTAATTAAAATGGGATATACTAAAAATTTAAATGCGGTTTTAATGTAATTCAATGAAAACTTTGAAATAGTGGCAAATTTAAGTGAAATGTTGGTTTAAAAAATGCATTTAAGTCACACCTCCTGCAAATAATTCTAATAAATATTTTAAATGCATTTATATAGTACATAATTAATATAATTATGTTCTGAAATGCGTTATGAACGCGTTAAAAATAGGTGTTATAAATCTAATTATTGACGAAATATTCCATTTCACTTTGCATCTTGATTAAATTATCATTATGCTCTTATGACAAATATTTTTGTGTGGTGGTATGTGAAAGTTTCTTCGCATTGTATAAAGAAGTTTTCGTGGGGAGGGAGGGCGGGGCAGTGAGACTTTTTATCTGGGTCCCCATATCTATAAATCGGACCCTGTCCGCGATTGCAGATTTTCACTGTTCGCGGCCACGCATACTCGCGGATTTTCCCACTCAAAAATTTCCCCCCTAACTTCAGCAATTTCGTGAATTACTTAGCAGAAAAACACTCTCATTCACGCTGATAAATAATTTTAAACTAAAAGAAAAATAGAAAAGAGATATGATACAGTATAACTAGTAAATATGTAGTTTCAAAATAACACAGTTACTCCTCCTGTTTAGCTGTAAACGATGAGACATCACAAGAATCTTCATCGCATCTTCATGAGCGAGAGGCTAAACAGCTCTCTCAGTTGCTCGCAGGTTATCAAAGTGATTGCTTATTTACTGTGCACATACATTATACTGCATTACTGTTTTTAATTTATCACTACTAAGTATTACTAAATTATTACTGTGTTAATGCGTAAGACTCTCTTTAGAATGTGTTTAGGAAGCATATTTTATCGTATATAATATCCTAGATAGGCGCTTTTTAAAACTACATCTATAATTCGAAGACTTTTAGGATTCGTGGGTGGGGGGGGGGGGAAGAAGCTAACCCCTGGTATTAGCGGGTGTAGTACTGTAAATGAAAAAATCTGGAGTGACTCCACTCGACATTCCGAACACTTACGATTAAGATCATCAACAAGCAATTAAATAAATTTTAATCGATGAATAATTCAGCAAAAACTCTTAGTTTTTTTCAATTTGAGCTCAATCGAATGTACCGTTTAAACGCTTGCGCACTTTCAAGAATTCCCCCCCCCATAGGCCATAATGTAAAAGAAATCTTTGTCGTAGCCCTGTAGAAAAACTACACACAACCTATACATACCCACTAACTACCTATACACACAAAAATCAATACCGGTATTGCAACGGTGGTTTATAACATAGAGGAGAGGAGGTGATTATGGAATAGTCGGGAAATATGGAATACCGAGTTTTTGGCTCTGTTAGTTGCTATTGCCACAAGGGAATACCATGAACAACTCAAGAAAGATTCCCTTCTTACAATGCAGTAAGAGTTGACCGCTCTCTGTTGCCGTACCACTCGCTACAGAACAAAGTATGTTTTGTGATTTTCAAGAGTTTTTGTAGATAAGTTTTCAAACATTTTAACTTACTAGTAAACACGTGACATGAACATGGATGTTACGCATAATGTACACTAAGAGAATGGTAGTTTGTTGAACTGTGGTTATTTTTTAGAGGACAGTGTTTTGCCAATTAGTTTTAAAGGTTCGTTTTCCGAGATGGCGTGTCGGGTATTATGGAATACTGGGTAATATTGTAATGGGTTTCATGTCATCCACTAAAGACCCGGAAAACAAAGACGCTGGATGCATCTTTTGTCACGAAAAATTCTCTAATGATTCAAATGATTCATGGATGGATCATAATGAGCTGTTCTCTGTGGGCTCACCATGACTGTATCGGAGCAAAGAAAGAAAATTATATCTGCAACTTTTCTAAATCGACTCGAAGCAGAAATGACTCCAGTATAATGATTTAAACTACAAAACATAAAAATTTGTTTTATAGTAACAAATAACTATATATGAAGCAATATAAATTGCTTTTCATCGGTTTAAACCATCTATTCCATATTACCCGACTATTCCATATTATACTCCATTCGTAACTTTTTTTTAAAATATTTTTTTCTATAACAACAAAATAAATTGTGTATTTCTTTGCAATTGACATTTCATTACGATTCATTATAGCATGTACTCATGCTGTTTTGGGGGATTTTATTTAAAAATCTATGAAGTTACAGTTAGAAATGTAAATGGTATTCCATAATCACCTCCTCTCCTCTATATACCCAATTTGAGCTCAATGAATGGACCGTATAAACGCTAGCCCTGTAAAAAAAAACTATAAGTCCTATACACACCAGAATCAATACCAGTCTTACGATGATGGTTTATGAGATATATACCCAATTTGAGCTCAATCGAATGCCCCGTTTAGGAGCTATCGTGTTCACTCACATACACACACACACACACAAACACACACACACACACACACATACATACACACATCTCGTAAAAATAGCATCAATGAATTCAGAAGACCTCAAAACGTGTCAATACACCCAAATCTCGAAGTCGAATTTTTTCATGATGACAATACTTTCCTTACATGATACATGTTCGGAAAGTAATAAACAACTGTGTGTGTGAGATTTTCTCTAGTTATAATATCTCTATAATTTCACCTTTTCGATTTTTTTTACTTTTGTTAATTAAAGTACAAATATTTGATAAACCTTTTCTGTAATGAAGGACTGAACTTAGTAATTTTTGCTGAGTTCATTCAAGAAGGAAGAAGTTCCGAAAAGGAGTTGTATAATTAAAGCAAGTCCCTTCTTGAAAGAAGCTAATACAATTTGCACTTTCTTTTACCATAAAAGAAAATTAAAGACTATTTCTTTCGTTTAGCTCAAAAAATTATCACTAGAGTCATTCTATGTCGACGAACCTAACATTTGCAGCTGAAAATGGAAATGATTTTTATGACCAACTCTGAGAATAAAATTATGATAACTTTTTCAGATTTAGATTTATGCATTATATGATCTCAAGGATAAGGATATAATAGTTTGATTTGGAATTTTAATAAAATACTGGTCTTTCTTTTTCATGGTGTGACTAACGTAACATTTTTGATTTGATGTGTCTAACGCAACACTGAAGCTACCAAATATTACGTTAGTCACCTCTCTTAAATGACCAAGTGTATAAGTATTTAATTAAATATTAAAATATAAACTATCGGTTATTTATTTATGATCCTATCAAGCAAGCTGCAAAGCTGAAAAAATTCTCTTATTTTTAAATAATCAATAATAAAAAATATTTTCATTTTTAGCTATTTTCATTGCTACGAAATGACCCATTATTACAAATTTGGTTAACTGTTTTTGGGGTGATTTCACTTGCGAAATTAAAACTAACTTCCTGTGCTGGCGCTTATATCCTGTGATGTAATGAAATTTGATGTGAATGTTCCTGCGTAGCAGTTAAATACCTCATCATCATTTTAGTAACCCTGGTTCTAATGATATTTTTTTTAAATGTGCAGTCAAACTTTTATTATTCAATCATCTGTGAGTAATATTTTTACGTTATGCTTTATTTCTTTTTTCAAATATCCGCTAATTATTTTGTAACACTTTAATGTTTTGCACTCTTTCCATAGTTAGCACTCTTTCCGTATTTTTTAAAAGAGATATTTCATGTTGGAGTAACCTAAAAACATGTTTTATTCGCTGCCATAATGAATCATGTGATTAATAAGTTATCTCTTCCAGAGATGACATTTATTACTTGGCACTGTAATGGCACTATACTAAAATGTGTAACAATGTGTGTCCTTGTTTGTCCACACAATACCTCCATCTAAAATGAAGAAAATATTAAATATTTAAACCTCAGTGAAGGAAAGTGATATTAATTTTATGTAAATTTCATTCAGTATATTTCTAAGTTCTTTAAAGAACCCCCAGGATAACACGTTTTACGATAGTTTCTATTTTAGAATGAATGTACTCCAAAACAGCAGTTTCTTCGGCTTATTAACTACCGAAGTTAAATTCCACTGCAAATAAAGCAATTGTATTGTTTTTCTGATAAATATGTTTAGAACATTTTAATTAAAACTTAAACCAATAAAATAATTTTTCGAATAAACAACACATCTGAAGAACTCGTTTAAGAAATATACTGAAAAAAGTTTGCCTTTTTCACGTGATTCAAGATATCAAAGTTTGATTACAGATATTTCTAAATAATACTTTTAACGCGAAAAATAAGTCAACTGGTAAATGGGATTAAAAAAAAATCAAGAAACTCGAAAACATGCTTTTTTTCAGCTTCTTTATTTTCTAAATTGATATGATCCATAAAAAGAAATCACACATGGCACGCTGTTTGGCAGAAGAATTTTCATAATCATGTCAATTTTCTGTAAAGGACTCCTGAAATAACAAAGCACTGCAGTTAATTTCTGTGTAATATATTATATGAAAAATAAACGCATATAATTTGAAGAAGTTGTTTTGAAGTTAAAAATGAATTTTCTGACCACAGTTTTCAAACACTAATGCATCTTTCACAAGGTGCGCTTGGCTAAAATGATTGCTTAACAAATTTTATTTCAATTCAGTGGTGAAAATGTTGGAAGAAAGACCTTTGTTTATGAATCTTGATAAAGAAATTAGACAAAACTCCTTCTAAAGTGATTATTAAGGAGAAAATGATGTTTCCGACCTTACATTGCTGCACTATTTTGTACCCTTATATCCCCTTTCAATTACTTCACGACCACGAGTTAAGCAGTGGAAACAAAACAAGTGTTGGATAATTGTAAAAGAATTGAAGAATGATTGAGAGTTAATCACACACTCATCGTAAATCACGTAAAGTATTGTTGTCATTCATCAACTGTTTTTTATCCCACACGAGTACTGAATACAAAAACGTCAACACATTTATAAAAATGTAAAAATTCCTGTGTGAAAATTACCATCATTATTCTTATTGAGTTCTAAAATGACCTCACCACCATTAATGAAAGTATTTAAAATTGCACAGTACAGATAGTTTCTGCTGTCAGGCATGTTTAGTTTCACTGATAATTAATTAAATTTACTTCAACCAGGTCTTCTGATATGGGAATGGGTTGATTTAAAAAAAAGGGGGATTTCTACACACTTAGCGATTTATTTTCTATATGATCTTTCGATTAAATAAAGATAGACGTGTCGTTTGGTCGTAAAAAGTCACTTCTCTTATTTGCAGCTACGCTGCAACAAAACTGCAAAGCTTCCGTAATGTATTAGTATGATTCGTTTCTTATTTCGTTTTTTTTTCCCCCTTCCTCTCCTGTAAAATTTTAAAAATGCGATCGTTAAAGAATTAAAAGGGGACTAAATCTGATATTATTTAAAAAAAACGGCCATAAAAGTTTCTATTTTTTTATTCCAGATAATTTTATAAAAATAAGTGCATGTACAATATACGAATTCATTTTAAGGTTTTGGTCTTTTTTTTTTTTTTTTTTTTCATCGCGAAAGGGGAAAAAAAGTGATATTTCTAGGAAAAGCTAATATTCGGGGTTATTGTGACTGAATGTGTGTTTTGTAGTAAACAGGGAATTATTAAAAATATATGTTTTAAACACTACAGGAGAATTTTCAATAAACTTACTTCGTAAAAAAAAAAAAAAATCTGTGAAGTTTTCTTTGAACATAAGTACAAAAAGGGAGCTAAGAATGCACGTGCACAATGCATATCACTAATAAACGTATTTGAGTAGTGCCACCCTCTATTTAAAATTAAACTATCTCCGAATTTAGTTAAAAAATAGCCTGGTATCGTCATCTGTTGTGTAAAATGAAATATGAAAAAATCCGCGCACAAGAATTGAAATGCTCTTATCTTTCTGGTGCATAACATTTGAACACTCTTTCCCGGAAATATCACGGGTGCGATGAATAAAGGGAAAAAGCTTAGCCCGTGATTTTCATGTTAGCGAGGCTTAAGGGATTAAAATCAACAAATTCATGTTTTGAAAGAAGGCAAGTTCAAAGCCAATTTTTTTTTTCAAATTTCAGGCTCCGTATAAAGAAATTATCCTTAAAATTTACAGAACACTGTGCTGTTTTAACAATGTAGCATAAATAGTTCCTTTACAGGAACACTCAAAATAATTCTAATACATTACGCTCTCTGGGTATCTCTGTAACTACAGAACCGATTCTCAAACTTTTTCACTAATATAAAGCTGTTCTATTCCTGATTAACATAGACTAAAATTCATGCATATAGCATAAATATTTCTTTCACAAAACAGTTCTCAAGTACTGTGTCATAACTGTTTCTATTCGCCAAATGCCTGAAAAAAAATCTAAATTTAGTAACTCTGTGCATATTCTCTTATTTTAAATGAAGTATACTAACATGCATTGTACTTCATTTGAAACAAGTAAAAAGCAAATAATATTTAAATGCAGTTCCTTTTGTCGCAACAATATTTGTTATTCACACATGCTACATTTCTGTCGGGACCTAATTCTAAAGCCGACGCGGACGAAGTCGCGGGTAGCAGCTAGTCAATTATAATACATTTTTTAACACTATCTTTTCTCCTTTAAGACTACTGCGCAAGGAACAGTAACCTGATCCTCCTCTCATTGCAAGGAACAGTAACCTGATCCTCCTCTCAAGACATGAAGTCAGCGATTCCTCTTCCCTACTAGTAATTTCGCTCGGGTTACCATCGGCTGTCGATGATAGCCCGAGCAAAATTGCTAGTAGGGTTCTCTGCCATTACCTTGAACGCTCCCGCAAAGGACATTTCTCACAAAGAGGCTTGAATATGGGCATCCAATTAACAAAAAATCGAATTCAGGAGAGGTTCCCCCACCCCCTTGTCTGCGCCCCTTTTATGCACACTGTCACCTCCGAAACGTACTGACTGGTCAAAGAAACTGCTTTACCTTTTCTTTTCCGGGCGTCTACTTTTTCCACAGGTAAGGGAAGCCGGGGTTGAAAGCTCCGTAATTGTAAGCTCCAGCTCCGTAGTTGAAGGCTCCGCCCCCGTAGTTGTAAGGATAGCCGAAGCCTCCTCTCGGGGCGCCGTAGAAAGGGACTCCCGCGTAAGGCCACTGCGCCACTGCGCACACCACGACGGCCACCAGGACAAGGAGGGCAAACTGTTAAGTAGAAGCATGGAAATTAGTTGAGCGTTGTTAACCCTTTACAGCGCGGTGTCCTTGCCGTGAGGACATAGCTCAGACGTCTTGACTGTGATTCACGAAGAATAAATTTGATTTCAGTTAAATACTCAAGGTGGACATATAGATAAAACTGTCCAATCTCAAAAAAGTACAACCATTGCCATCGCACGAATTAACTACCAACAATATGGCGATGGATCAAATCGCCCAGTGTGTGCCACAGAGCTCAAGAACATTTTTGACACAGCTGGCTGTTTGGCTGGTAGTTAAATCGTGCGATGGCAGCGGTTGCACTTTTGTGACATTGGGAAATGGTTGGTCTTCAAAGGGTTAAACAAAGAGCCAACTAATTATTAATTTTAAGATAAAATAATTTGTATTCATTCAAAACGAAAATAGATAAACGAATAGTAAATTTGACATGCTACACTTTGCGCAGAAATAGCTTTGTTTTTAAATAATTTTTGTGCGTGCTTTTTTGCATGTATCCTATATAGAGCATGCAGCATTTAAGGAATAATAAATATGCATCTATATATATATAAATTTTTATTGGGTTGCAATTAGAGATGAAATATATTACCAAAAACTAATTAATTTTCCCTGTTAGCACTTTTCATTACATTTTTTAAAACTATACATTACTAACTGTAATGGTTGATAGTTGCTAATCTATTCACTGAAATCATTTTATCCATCTATTAGTTAAATTCATTAAAAAAGTAAGAAGAGTAACATAAATACATCACTGGAATTTTGATTTCAGAAGGATAGATTCTGTAATATATACTGCATTAATAAAAGTGTTAATTTGCGCGTGTGTTTTTGCAAGTAAAATGAATTTTGCAGTGGACATTCAACTTGAAAAATTATAAATTTTGTATGTTTTCATTCATTTTAAATTGAGATGAAGGAAAGCAAAGCTGCCATATTCCTTGATCGTGAATCATTACCGATTTCATAAATTTGTTAACAAAACTGCGCAAAAGAAAATAAAATTATTATTGCTTGTCCTTAGCTGTTTTTGTTCATCAAATGAAGAATGTTTTTTACCACGTGGTACAATTAGGTTAAAAACTTACTGAGATAATTAGCCCTCTTTGAAAAATTCAGCTTATGATATTGTCTTCATGAAATTATTGCATTATTAAAAATTATAAATTTTGTATGTTTTCATTCATTTTAAATTGAGATGAAGGAAAGCAAAGCTGCCATATTCCTTGATCGTGAATCATTACCGATTTCATAAATTTGTTAACAAAACTGCGCAAAAGAAAATAAAATTATTATTGCTTGTCCTTAGCTGTTTTTGTTCATCAAATGAAGAATGTTTTTTACCACGTGGTACAATTAGGTTAAAAACTTACTGAGATAATTCGCCCTCTTTGAGAAATTCAGCTTATGATATTGTCTTCATGAAGTTATTGCATTATTAAAAATTATAAGTTTTGGTAAAAGCAAGATAATCAGTTTTGAATATAATCAACCCTTTAACGCGCCGTGTTTTCGCCGTGAGGACACAAAACATAAATTTGATTTCTATAAAGATACTGGAGGGCGACAAAGTGACAAAAGAATCATTTACATTTTAGCACAACATTTCCCGTAAAATCTGTAGATTACTGTAAAAGCACTTATTTCCGCAAGTCGTAATTTTCCCGAAAATGAAGATATCGGTGATTTAGCGAGCTGAAAATTTCGCAAAATGAATTTTATATGAATAGAACCTAAAGTTAAAAAAATTCTAAAGTACCCAAATATTAGAATCTCTTTTGCAGAAGGCATTTTAAGTCATTTCGTTTTGTTCGACAACTTCATCCCTCCCTCCTCATTTTGAATGCCTTCAAAGAAGCTGGTACAAACATTGTAAGTGAATGAGCTGCATTCTATTAATTGTACATTAGTTAGAATATTCAAGAAGCAGATGTATAGTATTCAAGAAATAGTTGTTAGAAAGTGTCGAGAAAGAGTTTGTAACTGTGCAATAAATCATTACATTTTGGTTAAGTGAAAATTTTCTTTTTTTTTTTTTTTTTAATTATTATTTGAAGCAGAAAAAAAATTCGCGAGGCTTTAATTTTCGCCATAACGACGGGCTCACAAAAATCGCTAAAAATAAAGCCTCGCGAAAATAATTGCTTTTACAGTATTTGCAAAATTTTCAGGATTATATTTTTAACAGCACTGGCATCTGCTGAAAACTGGAAGAATACGATGGAAATTAATGGTTATAGAACAACAACTGGATAGACTGCCCAATTCTTAAAAAAAATGGGAAGCCGTTGCCATCGCTCGATTTAACTACCAGAAAGATGGCGGTCGATCGAATCGTTCATCGCATACCACAGATCTGCTGTGTCAAAATCTTTTTTTTTTTTTTTACACAGCTGTCTGTGCGAAACAGCTGCCCTTTTTTCAGCATTGGGAAATGGTTGCTCTTCAAAGGGTTAATGTTAAAAAAAAGTTTATGAAGTACTTTAGCTATCAAAATTGAAAATCGTGTGCTAAAGTTCAGTAAACGGTATTTTATGTCTCAAAAGGTTAATTTTTTTTTAAACGCATCATTTACAAGACTCTGGAAAACGACATGGACAATCTTACCAGGTACTGCATGTTGAAATGGCTTTCTTACTCAACTGAGTCAAGAAATATATGGTTCTACCCCTTTAAAAAATATCTCCTTTTATATGCGTTTCAAACAATAGACCGAAAACATATATTCCCGGGGCAAAATCTAGTTCAGAATCTCAATGAAGGCTGAATTTTATGGAATGAAAAAAATAATAAATAAATAAAAACCACGTAAGGTGTGTCCAAACAAAAAGAGTCTGTCACAGGGATGATTGGAAGTGCAGGGAGTACGAGATTATTTACACTTCACCATTCTTTAGTAATGAAAAAAGAAAGCGGAAGATGAAGGGTACTTTACAAAACTCGTTTTTAATTTTGTTTCAATGGATGAATTTGGGTTCTTAGTTTCACAACAAGCGCGCAGTCTTTGTTTGAACGGTGATGGAACCCATTCTTGGAGGGCAATTGTTTTTGTTTATCCAAGGTTTATCTAGAAAATAAAAAAATAAATAATAGAGAAGGGGTTCGTAGTGGAGTTCTAATTAATTACTGTGCAAGGAAATATCAAGCGAAGTGAGGAAACGAATAATTCAAATGAAATGGAATTAATGAGTAAAATTAAATGGAGAAAAATGCGCCGTGCATCATATACCCTATGAAATTTACAGCTTTGATTAATTAATCCGGATAAGTTTGCTATGGAAATTTTTACTAACCGTTTTTCTTAAATTACTTTAATTTCCCTTCACTGGACTCGATTTCAGTTGATTATTAATCTATTTCAGAACTTTCATTTCACAAAATGCAAGTTTATAGAATCTATAGAAACTATAGAATCGAACTATACTAGGAACTATAGAATCTATAGAAACTATAGAATATTACGAAACTATAGAATCTTCAGAGAATTGCCTTTATTGTATTTTAATTGTTTTTCTGTTTAAAATCTTTTATTCCTCAAAATGAAAAAATATCGAATCTGAAAGATATTTATGATTAGTGATATTTTTGAGGTAGTGATGTTGATATGTATGATTAGTAATATTACTGGATTTACTAACTTCAGAAGGGGGAAAAATCCATAAAAATAAAAATGTTCAACATCAGCAATATTTTAGTGATATCGTCTTAACTGAAAATCCATCGGTTCCCTCATGTTTAAGCGATTTTTTTGCTATTTTCATCTCCATTTTATTTCTGAGAGTCAAAAAAGTGAGTCATTTGGTTGAAAAAACGAGCTGTTGCAATCGATAGTACGCCCTATTCATCACGGTCATCAGACTTTGAAAGGAAAGTGTGATTCCAATTCGTTTAAAATAGATTTTTCCAGATTACATAGTTTAATTTTTTTGTCACAAATAAATTGTCTGCATGGATACAAGAATGGCTGTGTACACAAAACGAAATCTTACGAATGCCAAAAGTTTACGCACGTTTCTAGAAGAGCATGAAATTCGATTTGGATATGCTTAATAAAAATTGAAGTTACTTATTTTACGTGGACGAAGATTAAATATATTGAATTGAATGTAGATATACTTTCCTCCACTGTTTTTTATAGCGCCCGTTGTAATTGCCTCCACAACGGAGTTTGACTTCTTAGTGTATAATTTGCACTGCAAAAGAAAATAATATTTAGACACGAATATCGGAAAAGTTTACGATTGGGAGGGAGGGCAAGAGAACTAAAATGCAGAATAGAAAAAGCCTTAAGTTATAGGAACCCCATTATGGAAAACTGGGATCACTATTTTTACTTTCCGAACATGTACCATGTAAGGAAAGTATTGTAATCATGAAAAAATTCGAATTCGAGATTTTGGTGTATTGACACGTTTTGAGGTCTTCTGAATTCATTTATGCTATTTTTACGAGATGTATGTATGTGTGTGTGTGTGTGTGTGTGTGTGTGTGTGTGTGTGTGTGTGTGTGTGTGTGTGTGTGTGTGTGTGTGTGTGTGTGTGTGTGTGTGTGTGTGTGTGTGTGTGTGTGTGTGTGTGTGTGGGTGTGAGTGAACACGATAGCTCCTGAACAGGGCATGCGATTGAGCTCAAATTGGGTATATATGTTATAAACCACCGTCGCAAGACCGGTATTGATTTTGGTGTGTATAGGACTTACAGTTTTTCTACAGGGATAAAATAAAGATTTCTTTTACATTATGGCCTATGGGGAGAAATTCTTGAAAGCGCGCTAGCATTTAAACGGTACATTCGATTGAGCTCAAATTGGGTATACATGTTATAAACCACCGTCGCAAGACCTGTATTGATTTTGATGTGTATAGGACTTACAGTTTTTCTACAGGGCTACGACAAAGATTTCTTTTACATTATGACATATGGGGAGAAATTCTTGAAAGTGCGCTAGAAAGCGCACTTTCAAGAAATTCCCCCCATAGGCCATAATGTAAAAGAATTCTTTGTCGTAACCCAGCAGAAAAACTGTAAGTCCGATACACACCAAAATCAATACCGGTCTTGTGACCGTGGTTTATGACATATATACCCAATTTAAGCTCAATCGAATGCCCCATTTAGGAGCTATCGTGTTCACTCACATACACACATACACAAAAACAGACACGCATACATACATCTCGTAAAAATTGCATAAATTAATTCAGAAGACCTCAAAACGTGTCAATGCACCAAAATCTGGAAGTCGAATTTTTTCATGATTACAATACTTTCCTTACATGGTACAGGTTGGAAAAGTAAAAACGCCGCAGTTCACGGCTTGTCGTCGATGATATGTTTAGCAATATCTGTAAGAAACTTGAATATAGGGATCTTCAGAGCAGTTTGATATTGAAGAACGAACTATGTTGAATTCTGTTGGTTAAGGAAAAAAATCTGGAGTGACTCCACTCGACTTTCCGAACACTTACGATTAAGATCATTACCAAGCATTTAAATAAATTTTAATCGATGAATAATTCAAATATATATACCAAAATGAAGCTGAATCGAATGTACCGTTTAAACGCTAGCGCACTTTCAAGAATTTTCCCCCATAGGCCATAATGTAAAAGAAATCTTTGTCGTAGCCCTGTAGAAAAACTATAAGTCCTATACACACCAAAATCAATACCGGTCTTGCGACGGTGGTTTATAACATATATACCCAATTTGAGCTCAATCGCATGTCCCGTTCAGGAGCTATTGTGTTCACTCACATACACAAACACACATACACACACACACACACATACACACATGCATACATACATCTCGTAAAAATAGCATAAATGAATTCAGAAGCCCTCTAAACGTGTCAATACACCAAAATCTCGAATTCGAATTTTTTCATGAGTACAATACTTTCCTTACATGGTACATGTTCGGAAAGTAATAAAAATAACGGTTAAATTACGCTGTGGGTGCATTATCACCTATGTCAAATGAATGAAACAGCGTTGGCCATACAACGGGCAACGGGCTAGTAGCACAACTAATTATAAAGACGTACAAAACACGTCCTTTTAACGTCGAAAATCGTGCTTTGAACGTTTATTGAACTAGTTGCGCTACTAGGGTGGCCCAGGTAGTATGTCTAATAGCCTTAGTTTAGACCCACATGCTAAAGGCTTATTCAGTAAAGCACCGTTTATAATTTAAACCATTATAGGTCTTAATGGTTTCGACGTATATAAAAGAAAAGGCGTACAAGTGAAACAATAAATTACTTTGATTATAGCAGGTTTAACGCTACTAATGCTAATTTATATAACTATAATAATTTTAATTTTTTTGAGGTACTAATAAATTACTTCATAATAGTTCTCACGCTGAAAACATTAGCTGAATTTTAAAATAAAATATTTATCTCGAACATGAAAGAAACCATTCATGAACTATGTTTTGTACATTGCACATGCACATCTTTATTGTTAATGTAATTACGCTGTGATTTATGTTCATGCAGATATTGAATTTTTAAAAATTCTTCCCGGGTAGACTGATATGATGATAGTCTCCGTGCATTAATCACAGCATTACAATTAGAATTAAGCTCACGAAATGTTTTATTTTCACTCTTGTTTTGACAAGCAAAATAAGTTCTAAGTATTTCAGTGCAGTTATTTGCGTTTTTAAAGTAAGGTGAAATAACAATTTCGCATTCTTCTTGACAACCCCCTAAATAAGCACCAGATAATTTGTTGTCCGTTAAATTAGTTCCTACGTGAATAGGAAAATAATGATTTAGACAAAGAATTTTCAAAATTTAGGGAGATAAAAAACTACGTATGACCGAAATTGTGCTGTTTATAAACGAAGTATCTATAATATATGAAGATTGATTGCCAAGAAAGAAGAAAATAGGAGTATTTTTAATTTAACAAAGCAGTTGTAATAGCCTATTTTTGACACCTTCTATAAAATCCCTCCCCTATCGGAAAATAAATTTTTCATATAGGTAATGAATTTTTTTCCCTACGATATAGAAACTACTTAAAATTTTCCATATACATCGATAAAAAATATCAAATAAATCATATTTAAAAAAAATAAAAATTCCGATTTTAAATTATTAAATATTTAATTTTTAAATTTAGATCTTAAAAAAGTTATTTAATTGAATTGAATTCATGTTATATATTTTTTGAAAGTCCGCAAAGTACTGAACAAAATGACAGAAATTTCAATGCTCTAGGTCAAACAGGTCTTTACATCATCTTAAAGATTACAATACCATGCAAAATTTCCGATTTTTTCCGAAATTCAAAAATTTATAACTCGGAAATAAATAGTTCGAAAAATTTAAAATTTGCATTTTTCATCTAATATCGTATTACTATACATATAAACAGAAAAATATTTTTAACCATAGACTCATGGAATGCTCTTATCGCATTGCTATAATTTTGAGTCATATAACATCTTTCTAATTTGTTAATATTTCTCAAACAAGTAAAAGAGTACATTTTTCAACTGATATAAATTAACAGCATATTTAATCGCCAAAACTCTTTATTTTATATGTAACTGCACGAAATTTCAAATCGCATCACATCTTCCTGAGTAAAGAAGTTTTGAATGCTTATTTTACAAAAATAAAAAATAGTTACATAGTAGTAAGTATCAGAATGGGGTGGTGAAATACATTTATATTAAATTTTCTAGACATTTAAAAAATGCAGAATTATACGTAGTAAGTGCAGTTTGTCCGAAATTAAACGAACCTATTTTAAAGTTGTCTACAGACGAAACTATTGTTGAGAAAGCTATGAAATTTTGTGTAGGAGAGAATGAAAGTATGGGAATTTATTTGAGCGAACAACAACAAAAAAGTTCAAATATTCTCCACCAGAGGGCCATTTTCCTGTTACATGGCCTCCCCGGTCCCCAACCTCAATCCATGCGACTTTTGGCTTTGTGGGAGTTTGAAACATCCCGGACACCTGTGGAACAGTCTCTCTTACGATTCCAGGTGGTAGCTGACAACGATGGCCGTCATGTTGAACATGTTTTGTCGTAATAACATTTGTAAACTGTTATAAAGGCACGCTATATAAGAAATTCATTAAAAAATGCCCCCTGGTGGCGAACATTTGAACTTTTTTTTTTTTTTTGCTCAAACAAATTTCCATACCTTAAATATGTCCTTCACAAAATTTCATAACTTTCTCAGCAAATAGTTTTGTCTGCATACAACTTTAAAATAGAATCGTTTAGTTTCGAACACACTGCAGTTGGATGTACACAATCGACGCTCGCTTTCACGTACCCATAGGTACCACTCAAACAGTTAGAAAATTGAATATTCGTAAAACCGTCTATGGGAGTGTATTCGGGAAATAATCGCTAATTTTCAAAATTGCAAGTGTTCGTAAAAACGATCGTAGACTGTATATGTGTAACCCAAAAAAAATTTTTTTTTAAAATTAAGTAAAAAGTAGAAAACACTAGAGTGATGTTCCGAGTCATTAGCATCCAAATTATGTGCTCACTACCTGTGATTAGAGTTGAGTTTTTCCAGTATTACAAAAAACACTCAAAGAAGGAGAATAGATGTTAAGAGATGTGAATTTTAAATTCTCTAATTTCCATAAATTATTCTGGTGTTTAAGAATATATTTAATCTTTTTATTTCTTTGTATTATAATTTTATAACAAAAAAAAAATAATAAATAGTTACGAAAGATAAAATAGATACAATTTCAATAATCATTTGTTTTCGTATCCCAGTATATCAATCAATATTGGTTAACTTTTTCTTTCCTTATTTTTTTTTCCCGATACTTTAAGAGTAGCACTATTTAACCCTAGTAGCACAACTAGTTCAAAAAACGTTCAAATTACGTTGGAAACACGTTTTTTTTTTACGTCTAGAAACGTGTTTTAAACGTCTTTTGGACTAAGTGTGCTACTAGGAAATAGGATAATCAACTGTTTTTTCTGCTTATTTTCAATAATCACCCCCCCCCTTCTTTTAGCATGCATTTCTTTTATTTTTCCTTTTCTACAGTTTAAGAATTTTTTTTTCTTTCACTTTCCTTTTATTGTGCTGAGAGCATGTCTCATTTTCCTCCTCCTTGCTTTTACTTTTGTGTTGTAGGTACTGGGCTTGTCTATAAACAAAGTCAGCTTTTTTTAAACCATTCAGATTTTTTTCCGAACGGTAGGTGAACGGTTCCATTAAAACAGTCTAGTTTGATACAATCTTCTAGAAAAGTGCGAAAGTTGTTGTAAGTTATGTTAACTAATTCCATTTCACTGCTGTCATAATTTCTCTCCTTTCGGCAAGCAAACTATACAAAGCATTTTTAATTTCGATTTCTAATCGAGACTATCAGTTTGTATCATTTGTGTGAATTAAAAGAACAAACAAGAAATTCTGTTTCCACTTTTTTATTTTACCATTTCAATTTCCATTCTTAATGATGCATTTTCATACATCACTAACATGCAACCTTATAAAATCTCAAACCGACATATTTTCTGTCTTCTTACATAAAAGTTCAGCATTGCCATTTTTCTTCCGATCTTAGTTAACCTGTAAGAAAATAATAATGTGATATAAATAAATGTTATTAGAGTAAAAAAAAAAGATATTTGAGGTTTACAGTTTCCTGAAATTTTTATATAGAAAATGTAAATATTATTTACACTGTACAAATTTATAGTAATACTATTAACTTTCAATAATTAAGTATTTTTGTTCCATTCAAATAAATTAGATTCTAAGTTTCACATGTAAAAAAACTTTCAAATCGGTAATTTTAATACTTTCATAATCAGTAATCTAGTTGCATGTATATTTGAGTTTCATTCAGTTTCAAATCAAGTCTTCGTTACTTTTTTTATAAGGTACTTTTTAGATTTTACCTAGGCCGAGCTCGACTAATCAATATAAGGTCGGGGACAGACATAGCCCTTTGGGGCCTCTTTAGTAATTATATAAGCATATGTATTCACGCATACAAAAACATATGCAGTTCATTTTATATAATAATCATATATGGGAACATAATGATCATGCACACACACAGTTCATGCATTTATACAATAAACGAAAAAGTTGCATATTAATTGTGGGATCCTCATGTATTTGGAACCCAGGGCAGCTGCCTTTGACTTAATCAGGTTCAGTACCCACATATTGTGTCAGCTGGCATTTCCCCCCCTTTCAGTTTGAAATCTGGATTGTGGTATTTACTCTTAAATAAGATTTTCTATTCTAGTGAGGCAATAAAATTTTAGCTGAATTCATTTCAATTTAATCTGCCATAAATATTGCAGTTTTGTTGTAGAAGGAAATAAATAACAGGAGAGGGAAAATAATCAAGAAAAGTATTTAAAAAAAATGTTGATCTGTATTTTAATGTAATCGGGTAGGAAGACACACAAATAATAGGCAGGGAGAGGGGGGGATTAATGATTTTTATTCTAGTGCATCAAGTTATAAAATAAAAGTGTATTCCAAGAAGCATAATCATGAGAACGCCTTATTAACTATCGCTGATGACATATTTCTTAGCAAATTTTAAACTATGCAAGAAATAGTCTAAGACATGTACAAATCGTGATAGTGTTATCTCAATAGGGAAGAATTTAATTTTGTTATAATAAAGTCAAACAGTTATAGATTCAAAACGTTCAGGCACCGAAATTTAGCAGTGAAATTATAAAGTATATATTAAAAAAAAAAAAATAGACAGTTTAAAGCATTATCATACTTCGCATTATTTTTATTTCGAATAATGATTAGAAAAATTCTTTAAATAATTTTGCTTTCAAAAACTGAGGGAAGAAATTATTTGATGATACACACAACTAAATAAATAAAACTATATGCTTCTTTTATTCTTTTTTTTTTTACATCATTTGCTTTAAGGTTAAATGTAGAACTTCTGACAGCCTTTGATTAAAAGACAGACACAAGATTCTCAGACAACGTAAAGGGGATATCTGAAGCTGTGAAAAGTAGGTTTAGCGCTCATCAAGAATTTCAGTATTTTTTCCGACTGCTAATTAAAAAAAAAAAGTAGTCTAAAAGAATTGTACATTACGAGAAAGGAAATGCCAGACATTAGTTCTGATTGACGTCGTATTCATAACAAGACTTGTTTCACATGAATTTTCGCGTGAAACTAAAATACGCTAAACAAAATTCCCACTGCTCGCTTACTGCCCAGATTTAGACTGATCAGATCTTTAATTTACACTGAACAGATTTTCATTTTTTTCTATCCTACCATCAGAATATTCATTGTATAAGAAAATTTTTTAACGAACTCAAAAGATCCTTAATACTAGCAAATAAGACTTTTCCAAAATGGTTACACCCAGAAGATATAAATAACAAATAAATACCCGCAGATTTTAAGACAATACTTGTAATATCTTCACTTCACGCCAACATGCTTCACGACATTTCTACAACAATGACTAATTTCGAGTGAAAAATAAACATGCTACTAAATCGCTTCTGGCATGAAAATCATACTTGTAAATAAAACCTTACCATTTTGGGGGGGGGGATGCTTATTTCTTCCACAAGTAAGGGTAGGCTGGGTTGTAAGCTCCGTAGTTGTAAACTCCAGCACCGTAGTTGTAAGCATAAGGATAACCATAAGCACGAGCAGGGGCGACGCCGCCGTAGAATGGGGCTGCCAGGTAGGGCCACTGTGCAGAGGCGCACACCACGACGGCCACAACGACAAGAAGAGCGAGCTGGGTTAAAAAAGAAATGCTTTTGGTTAAAAACGAGGAACAGATAGTAAATAATTTTTCAGTTTCATTTTGTAAGTGTAAAAGTGTCATTAACTTTTTTAAATCAGTCACTTTCTGGGTAGAATATTACTTTTGATTACAGTTAAGCAGTAGATATTAATATAATGGTAAAAAGACTTCACGAAAAATCTTCCAGTCCGAATGGCAATGGACCCTGAACTATACATTTCTGTAGTTTCTTTTTTCCATTCAGAAATAAAAATTGGCCATGAAGACCGATTATCGAGTTGAAGTCGAAAAGTATGTAAGTGAAGAAAATTCGAAGGGGTCATGAGTGGTCAGTATATTAACTTTAATTAGAAAAGAAATACACCAGATCTCCCAGCAAATAATTCGACTGTCTATTCGCAGTTAGAACAGAGGCTATCTTTGCCAACCTGATATCCCAATTTTTACAGAAAGGGAAATCTCTCAAATGCTAGAGAGAGTAGTTAAAAGGAATAGAATTTACTGATAGTAAAATGTGCATTCTACATTAAAGCTTATTTGAATATATTCCATATAGCTGAAGTTCTTTTTAATGTAAAGTGAGAACTTAAAGTTTATGGAATACAGACAAAAAAAAAATTGCATATTTCGGTTACTTAATTCCAATACTTATTTTCTATAGCCCAGCATAAATTTTGGAAAAATATCTCATTGTTTTATGAATCATTTGTAGGACAAATTTTATCAGTTAGTATAAATGCAATATGCTTTACTAAAATTTCTAAAAAAATTCAGTTATAACTTTGTTCATTGACAAATTCTGAACACAAAAATTGATTATTTAATCTAATAAAATGATATCAACCAACAATGTTTGGTAAATTTAAGAAAATATGGTGAGCTTTAAGTTTTATACAAGACTGTGCTTTAATGTTTTAATAAAACAATTTGATAGATGTCACTTCTAATTCATAAGGGAAAAAACTACGGTAGTAAATTTAAAACATTTTGAAGAAATACAGAAAAGCATCCTTACCAAGTACTGCATTTTGAGAAGCTCTTACTGTTAGAAAGCAAGATGGATAATTTCCACTCAGTTTGGACTCCCTTTTTATATATTCCTTGCAGGGCAAATGAAAATAGGTGATTTTTTTCCCCCGGTGTAGAAAAATCTGGTTCAAGATCTGTATGAAGGTTAGTTTACTTGAAATCATAGGCGTTGGTCACAGGAGGGCGGGTATCTAAACAAAAAACGACCGGCGCTAATAGTGCGTGGTGGGAAATTATTAACGCTTCTTCCCCGAAAATAATAGAAAGAAAACAAGAATGGAAGCTTAGAGTGAAGACAAAAACTTGCTTTTATTGTTCTTTCTCATTAATCCGCTTTGATTTGTAAAGATAAGGACTGCATACTTTTCTAGACGTAGTGATGGTACCAAAAGGACGTTATTCTTCAAGGTTTTTATTTAAAGTAGGACGCTTAATAGAGTAACTGGTAGCTGAAAATGGTATGTTAAAGAATCAAAGACCTATTATGGAAAATATATGAGAAACAGCTTCAATTTTAACACTTGCCAACAAGGTTGAAAAGTGCTAGGGATTTTGCTTTGTCTGTCTGCCTGTTTTTCCCTGCTCTAACTGCTGTAAATACGCACCGATTTCTACGAAATTTATATATGTCCCTCTTTTGTTCTGTATCGTGTACACTATTGAAAATGGTGTAGCTAGATCTTAAAGTTATTTTACAGTAGCACCCAAAATAATACCTATGCATTACATTCTATGAGCAGCATAGTCCATTCCATAAAACGCATTGTCCATTCGTGCTCTAACTTCGTGAAAAATTGAATTCATTACTAAATTTATATATGTTATTCTTATTTACTGTACCGTATAGACTATTGAAAGTGGTGTATAATAATTTTTTGGGTGGGATTTTTATGTTATATTGAAAATGGTGTATAATAACAGGAGTACTCAAAAGAACTTCTATACAATAGGTTCTACAGTCAGTCATTCTATAAAGTGTATTTTAGAGATATTCGGGTGTTTCAAACTAAACAAAATTACCACATGTTATTTAGGATTGCAAAATAATCCTCACCATCGAAAATAGTGTTTGTAGCATTTCTAGTTCTACAAGAGCACTCTAAAGTTTTCTAATACTTACGGTCTAAGGCTGTTTAGCGGCAATCATTCATTTTAAGCACAATACAGTAAGTACATAAGCGTTTATAGCAGCATACTTTCCATTTAAAGGGTAATAACATTATGAATTCTTTTGCAGGGGTTCGCAAAAGTTACATTAATAAAAATATACAGCTTTTTGAAGGTTATCTCAAAAATCTCGCCAGATTTAGCGCGAAAAATCTGCTGAGTTCGAAAGTGTTTTATAATCGATGTGTTACGCATGAGTTTTGTTTCTTATTATTTATAAGAAAATAAAGTTAGATATTTCAAAAATAGCAGGATATCGGTAAGTGGCTTAGCAAAAGCTAAAAATTCTTTTTGGGGCCCGATCCTATCCTCTTATAGAATAACAGAACAACAAAAGCAGCTTCGAATGTAGTTCTTCAAATGACGCCAGATAGAGGAAAAGAATATTAACTTATAGTGTTTTCAAAACAAAGAAAGAACATATAAAATATTAATTCTAAAAATTAATAGTCCAAAAATTTTTAATTACCTGAAATAATAATACGCAGGTAGTAATTAATGCGCTAATATACCGCCGAACCTTTTTTGTTTATTTATTTATTTACTTATTTATTTTTAGTATTTTAAAAAAATGAATTTTACTTTTTTTTAGAAAAAACTTTTTCCGTTTTAACTTTCAGACAAACAAAAATAACTGACCTATTTATTTTTGAAAACCAATGAAAAGAACACACACTCACTGGATACAGATTAAATATATAGATTTTAGAATGCGATTTATAATATATTTTAAAAATTTATGTGAATAGTTACATTTAATGCAAGGTGATCTGAACCGATATACTTTTTTTAGTTGAACGGGAGCGAAAAAAAATTACGTTTTGAATCCCTGGTACTATTAACCACGGACATGTTCAATAAATTCCAAAGTTGTATAAAAAAGGTACAGAATTGTTTGCTGTCGGTTAAAATTTTCAGGAGTTTAAATGTAAATAAACACAAAATTTAAATTTTTCTTAAAGTCCCCGTACAATAAAATTCCCTTTTAGTAAAATGGTACCCCACACATTAATGAGGTGATGAACAAAGTTTCAGCCTTCTACCATAAAAATGCTCAGCTATTTTTTTTATTATTGTGAGGGTCTATACTATTCCAAAAATATCAAAAGTGTTATGAATTATGCAATCATTACTTTCTTTCGTAACTTCTGTGCAGCTCCTGAAAAGCAATCATTCGACATGGTATCCCCAAAATCCACCCACCCACTCCTAGAGCCATTGAAAAATAGTTTAAGTCAGCATATATTTATTTTTATATCTGATCCATTTTTAGGATAAAATGCTCAAATTTTGTACTGAGGTATATTTTATTAATTTATATCTTTTATCATCCAATTAGTTTATGAGGCACAGTTTAATAACTGGATTTATTTATGTACTGGGTGGCCATATGTATTTGGCATTTATTTTGTACTGGGTGGCCATATAAAAATTTTAATTTTGTATTTATTTAGGTTTGTCTTGAAAAGTTTAATGGATATCATGGAATTTGGTACCTTTTTTTTTACGTATCTTTGCAATTCATTGTATATGACGATGATCAACATTTAAGGAATAAAAGCGCCTAGGTCAGTGTTTTTTGGAGCACCATGCATATGTATATATATATATGAAACATAACAGCGTTAAGTAATAACATCGTCGTTGGGCAGGAGGCGAGGCGGCTGGGGACGTGTAAAAAGTCTCTAATGGACTGCGTCAGCTTCTTTTATTAATTTTTGAGGTCGTGTAACATGACAGGCGCACATTGCAATTATTGACCAAAATCTGGGCAACGGTTTTTCAAGGTTTGTTATGACTTTTAAGACGCCAGATTGACTGGGTGCTGGGACCGACTACAAAATTACAAAAGAATTGAAAGGGCCCGTGTAATAGTGCCAGTTTTTGAAAATGAATTCCTTTGTTCCAACTCAATTAAAACTGCGTAGTTCTAGAAATTTGAGATTTTAGCGGGCTTTTGATTTATTATGTTATATATATATATATACACACAGGGTGGCCATAATTAAACTGCAAGTGTTCAAGGGGTGCTGGAGAGAAAACTACCAGGAATATTCCAGTGAAACTTGGTATCTATACGTTTCAGATTCAGTTCTATACGCTTTGTTTCAGAACATGCGCAAGTCAAATATGCAATTTAAAAAATCGCCATTTTCCCCCGACAGATGGCGCTATATCGTGTTTCAATGGTTATGGACGTCGTATATGCAAATTGTAAGCCCATCGAACAGTGTAAAAACAAGATCACATTGAGTAATGGTCAATCATGACTCTTGAATAAGAAGGAACGTGCATTGTTAGTGAAGATATTCTATCAGAATGGTAGCAATTATTCAGGTACTCTGAAAGAATACCGACGTATGAGACGATTAAGAAGAGGTCCAATGAGTGTTCATGAGAATAAATAATGGTTTAATTGTTTTCCAAAACGTCTTTATGAATTGTTTAATTTGTGATCTTAATTTACGTTAATTTTTGATTACCTGTTACTGTAAAAATTTAATTACTGAAGCGAAATGTATGGAATTTTGATAAACTGTAAATGATGTTTTATATTGTTTATATGCCTCTTAGAATGTCACTATGCTCTGTCTATTGGTTTTGGTAGTTGTATATGCCACCGGTGAGCTTTTAGATACGGTACAGCGCCATCTATCGGGTGAAAATGGCGATTTTTTATTGCATATTTGACTTGCGCATATTCTGAAACGTGTAGATACCAAATTTCACTGGAATATTCTCGGTAGTTTTCTGTCCATCACCCCTTGAAAACTTTCAGTTTAATTATGGCCACCCTGTATATATATATATATATATATATATATATATATATATGTGTGTGTGTGTGTGTGTGTGTGTGTGTGTGTGTGTGTGTGTGTGTATGTGTAGTTTCATTATTGCCATATTAAAACGATTTTAATTGACTATGTCATTTTATCTCTCATCTTTCGCGTATTTCGTCTGATAACCCTATGTTGAAATTTTTAGGATTGTAACCCATTTATAGAAAAATACATGGGATGCATATTCTACAGCTTACGACATATTGTAACAATAGATTAAAGCTGATGTGAACTAATAGTATTTAAATATATGTTAAATTATGTCGCTTTTTTGGGACACATTTTTCGGACAATTTTCAATAAAGGGGTTGAGAGATAAAATGATGACATAGTCATTAATATAGCTAGACAGATAAATAGATATTGACTACCCAAGTTCAGGACACAGGCTCCAATATGTGGTGATATTTTACTTCCGGGGTGTTCTGATGTGTTCTTTTTTCACGTGTTCTTTTTGTGAGTCGGTCTGCAAGTATTTAGAGCGCTTTCAACATTTTTGTATTTCCAAGTCTCGTGCACACTAAGTAGTGAAATCGCGATACACATGTCTTGCGACAAGTCACGGGACTGTTTTCTGCGACGGTTCTGAACTGTCGCTGTGCTTTTCCGTCTGTGTGTACTTCAAGCGACATTGTATAGCGGCAGTCTAGAGCAGCGGCTCCCAACTGGTGGGGCAACGTTTGTCGGAGGGGGGCGAGAAATACAGGCAAACAGCAAGTGATAATACATGTTTTTAAAAATCATCTTATTTATTCTTATTTTTACTCATAAAAAATCTATCAGGTTGTAACGAAAGTTTTCCGCCAAATCTGCTTGACGCAGCTCATGCGGTACCCAGCGATTGAACTTGTACGTCATAGTCATGGGCGCCGGCAGAATATTTCCCAGGGGGGGGGGGGGCAAAGACTACTTAAACGCATGGTTACCATGTTTGAAAGAACAAAAAAGCAATGGAAAACACTGCATACAAAAATCCAGGAGGGGGGCATTGCTCCCCCTTGCCTTATGTTGCCGGCGCCAATGGTCATAGTCCTTGTTTTCGAGCTTTAGGTACTAAACCTCCACAGGGTCATATGGCACAACAGTTGTACCTAAAGCTGTACACATAATTCGTTGACGTTCTGTAGCTGACTTTTTGCAACTGAATTGGATGTAAATGATATTTTTAACCCGGTTAGTTTCATTTGAGACACTTTGTACTTAATGATAACGATATATTATTTACAGATTTCACTGTACAGTGTTTTAAAGTAAATCTCTTTTTTTCCAAATCCCAAAAAGAGTCTGGAAAGATATGAGCAAACACGCCAACGCGAACTGTTTGCGCAGATCATATTTGCGGTGGCGGGAAACTTTCGTTACAATCTAATATTTTTTACTTAAAATGCTTATTCAAACTTTTAAGTGAATAAACATTTTACCTAAAAGTTTGTTTATAACTTTTAAGTGAACTAACATTATTTTTATAAACAAAAATAAAATTATTTTTGTTTCTGAACTTTTGTTTATTATGAACTTTTATTAACGTTTGTTTATAAAAGTTCATTATTTTTATAAATAAAAATAATGAACTACCGTGTATTATTTTCTTTTATAAGTGAACATTTATAAACAAACTTTTCACTTAAAGTTAGTTCAGTGAGATTTTTTAATTCACTGAAAAGTTTAGTTCTACAAAATAATGTTGTGGGTTTATAATGTTATAAACCTACAGGGGTCGCGCTGGCTTTTTTTTTAAGTTTCACCAATCCATTCGCCAAATTAGATTTTGCCGGACATCATTAAGAAATGCAATTGCCAATATTTTCACCAAATCTCATTTTCTTTCTCCAAACTAATTTTATTGTCGCAATTTGCGACGTTGGCGATCGACAGTGCGACCCCTGAACCTATAACATTATTTTGTAGAAAATACGATTAAATGTTTATTATTAAAGAATGAAAAAAACTTTATGTTGAGGAACGTATGAAGGGGGGGGCATCGTAAGTTATCCTCTGTTCCCTCCTGGGGGGATGGGGGGGGGCAGAAGTTTGTGTTGTTTACAGTGTTTACAGTGTTAAGTTGTTTACAATGTTAAGAAGTTTGGAACTACTAGTCTAGATTCAATACACCAGTGACCACCAATACACCAGTGATAAAATATAGAAATTTTCACTGGTATTGCTCTGTATTCTTCCTGATTTGAAGTGTTGTAGACCAAAAGATAAAAATTTGTGTTTGAAATTTGGTATCTGCATTTAAAATTCTCATCTAGGCATATCACATAAGTACCAACTTTAACAACTCAATTAGTCAATTCCATATTGACCAATACCGCATGTAGTAGTGGCCAGCATTGGTTAAACCTGAACTAACTAGTATTTTACAAAAAACTCATAATAATTTTTTTCTATCTAACTAAGTACATCAATAACTATATTCGAGTTGAAAATTTATTTCAAGTAAGTTGTAGTAAAATATTCAAATATAAAAAAAGGTGGTGGTGCTGTTGAGGAATTTCCAAAAGTAAAGTGCATCTGTGGTCAAGACTTTTTTCCCGGAAGCTCCCATAAGTCTGGAAATTGACTTTCAGAAATTTAGCAGACACCCTGAGTACATTTGAAATGTACTTGAAGGAAATGCAGATATTTTTGCACTGAATGACATTCTTTCCATCACTAAGAAAGTTTTCCTAGTATCTTTAAGCTTTACAAATTGTATTTGTGGATGTATTCTAAACTCCCTTTGTGGCACTGCAGAAGTCGTTAGCAGGTATCAAAATTTGTCAAGCACACTATGACCATGAATCCGTACGGCTGTTCACATTTCGAACGATATATCATACTTATGGACGGTTGTAGAAAAAAAATCTGGAATCCTGGATGGATTGCACTCTAAAGGCACGTTTCAAGATCATATAAGATTTTTCAAGTTTTCTTCAAAAGAAAATCGGAGATTGAGGCTGTCATATGATTAGATATTAGAATATTTTCCAATTTAAAAATTAAATGGCACGTGAACGAAGATGCAGGCAATCTACTCTTTTCATTCCATTCTTTGTAAATTTAAATGCTTTGTAAGTATGCATGAATCAGGTTCTCTTCACAGAGATTGAAGAAATATCATAGGTAAATTATCATTACATAAGCACGACACTTGGGTGTGACTTTATCCGTATCAGGCTAATGAATTTCAGCTGCTGAATTCATTAAGGTTATTTTGGTCTTGAAACTTAGAGAAAGAAAGAAATATTTTAAAACTTTTTCTGTGCATTTTTGCTCTTGCTAGTCCAATAATATTGCTTCTTTTTATATATAATAATAGATGAAATTTCACTCAAGTAATAATAATATATTATCAAACTATGTTTTCGTAAATTTTATTGATAATTGGATTTTCAAATTTATGTTTTACTCTTCAAATCCTGATATTCTAACATAATTATATATGCTGCTTAAAACTAGCAACTACTACATAAACACATAAGAGCCCTTTGTTCGTACAAATACTGTTCATTTAATTTGTCACACTAATATTACCCAAATAGTAAAATATATGCATTACTAAAAATACGATGCTTCTTTAAAAATAACTTCATCTTATTACACGCAATTTACTAAGAAATTGAAATCTTCACTATTTTAAATGTAATACAACAATAAACATATTCAAAAAATTTCATGATATCTGTATTTTAATAAAAATTCATACATTTATCCTTTTGAATGTCTGATACTGAAATTAATGCTTTAAAATAAATTTATGCTTTTAGAGGCTTTGATTTACAGTTTAGTCAGGGCTTTCTCATTCAGAAGAAATACACAGAAGAAAATAGACAAAAGGTTTTGATTGATAGATTTATTTAATCAATTTCTTAAATAAAATTACTTTCAAATAATCTTAAACACATTTTAGTAAATCATTTCTGAGGTTGAGACCAATTTTCTGACTTTGCTTCTGCTACTGCGGAACAGACAAAACCTGAAAGAAAAATAAATTAATTTAATAATAGAAAAATATCGAGAAAAATTCATGAAATCCTTTTCATAAAATTGGAATTTCAATTGAATTATTTCAAATGAAAAAGAGTTAAAGAGGTTAGTATTCTATTTATATATTATTATCTATTTATGTGTTTGAACATATTCTCTTTTAAGTGTTTTAAGGAAAACTTTACTCAATTTTTTTACATTGATTTAAATTTTTGAGGGTTTTTTTAATAATTTCTTTTTAGAGCGGAATAACCATTACAGAAAATATACCCTAATTCAACCGCAAGATGATGGTAAAAGCAAGTTAAACTGAGGTATGTTGCATTTTAAATTTGTTGAAACATATTACTTTGAAATATTTATTGTCGAAGCAATCTAGTTTCGTATTCAAAGAAGAAGAAGTTTTCAATTACTTGAAAATTTCTTTACAAAATAGAGGAAGAGGAAATATAACTTGAAAACCTATCCATACTGAATCTCATCATACATATACAGAGTTATTATTGCTCTAAAATTTAATAAGGGTATTTTTCTGTCATACTTTTGCAACTATTTAACTTTTACTCTTCAACTCGTAAGAAAGCAGTTAAATTTCTCCAGCAGGTATACTAATAAACTTTCGATTGAAAACATTACTATGTTTATGTAGTATACAAACTGTAAAGAGGCTTTAATATTTTAAAATAACACAATGGTGCAAATATTTAAGTTTTACTATAACTAAAATATGACTTAATAAATTATAGACAGCAAAATTCTGAAATAAGCAGGTTGAGCCGGAGCTCACTCATAAACGATATTTGTCTTGAAATGTTAGTATCTCTTGTTCTTAGAAGCATATAAATATTTCACCAAATATAAATGCTATTATATACTAGACATACTTAGGGTAAAATAGTCTTACTTTAAAAATTATTACTGGAGGATGTCTATTTAAGAGTGGTCGTATTCTTCACGCTAGTAGACCCATAGTAATGTACTTTCGGATTGCCAAATTGAAAAAATGGGAGTACAAAGTAAAATAAGCTGTGGATAAGGAAGATCTGGTATCTTTAATCCTTATCACTGATTTTTTTTTTTTTTTTACAAAGAAATATTATTACAATTAAAAAAATGAAAATGCTCTCTCTAATCATAATACCGGTACTGCGAAGAGATTTAGACTGATACATAGTTAACAGTAAGTTCATATTTACATTCTGTTATGCAATAAGCATTATGTTTTCTTGTAGATTTCTTTCGACTAATGTAGTGTGTTTTCTTTCGAGGAATACCTTTTTAATAAATAATTTTTTATTAATTACTTTTTTAATGAAAAAAAATTACGAGCTGTTAGTAAAAATAACACCGTTAAAGTCTCCAATACTTATTAAAATACCATAGAACATGAATTTAATGATCATTTAGTGACGTACTTAATGATGTTTTCACACAACTCTGCTTTAAAGAATAAATCATCACAAATCAAATTAGGATAGTGTTTGAATGAGCTCACATTAAATATTTTCGAGCTTCGGACTTATGAACCCTTTACTCGCTCTTGTTCACTGTGAAATGATTAACCATTCTTTTATCAAAAATAACTACTTAAGATTAAGGACACTCCCTTCTCGGTGCTACTACTACTCCTACACTAATAATAATAATAAAAACTTAAATATGCAAGAAGAAAAGGCGATTTTGAAAAGAGTTATTTTTATCCTCAAAATCTTCAGTTTTTGTTCATTTTTCAAGTTTAGAGCAACGGCAAGTTGGTTCTTTCCAAGCACAACTTTGTTAAGTTATGTATGAAAAAGGGTAACTCCATTTCTTCATTTCTAAAGAAGAGAAAAAGTCGTGGGAAGTCAATCTTACCATTTAACTTAAGATGCTTATTTCTTCCACAAATAGGGATAGGCAGGGTTGTAGGCTCCATAGTTGTAGACTCCAGCACCGTAACCGTAGCCGGCATAGGGATATCCAAAAGCACGGGGGGCACCGTAGAATGGAGCTGCGACGTAAGGCCACTGTGCCATGGCACAGACCACTACGGCAACCAAGACAAGGAGGGCGAACTGAAACATTAAAAGAAATTTAATTTTAAGTGTGCGAAGCATGGACACACAGTATCATTACCATGCTGTTGTTGCATGTCCCCAGAGACTAACCGGGCTAGACTATGACATTTTGCACCCTTCAAATGCCTAGAACCAGAGTAATATATTGGTAATAAGATCTTGCTTGGAGACCGCCAGACACTCAAGAATATGGTTCCTGAATGTCTGGTCAATGGAACACTTGCTGCAGATTGTGAAGTACTTTGAACCATCAGAGTATACCAAAGACTTGGGACTTTGTATAAAGTCTATGGGATAACGAGCCAAAGTGTTTTGGTTCTGTTTGTTAGAGATATGAGTCTAAGAACTTCCTCGGCGGATACTCCGATACCTATGATGCACTCATGAGGTGATCAAAGTGGTTTGGTTTTCGTATTTAGTTCTGCAAAATAGTTCCATATTGGTAAAAGTCACAGAAAGAACTGAAAATTCATTGTAAAAGCATTTTTTTAAATTTAGTTTTTAGTGCTTTGCCAACAAGACAGTTTATGTGCTTCGGTTTTTGCATCAGCAGTCGCCAGTTATTAGTTAGGTAAGAATCGTTTTGCCAATTTTCAAAAAGTTACTTTTTTCCTGATAAAAAATCAAATAAAAGATACGACTATTTAATTTTTAAACTAAGTTTTAAGTGTAGTTTATAAAATTCAAAAGATTCAAATGTGACAATTTTATTTTATACTTCGAAAAATAAAAATGGCGCTTACTACTTTTTGCTACAAGCACTTCAGTTAACATTAAAATAATTTAATCTGTACGAAAAGTTGAAAAATCCAATAAAATGAACGGTTGATATAAAAACTTGATAATTTTGAATATATATTTATTTATATTTGATTTAAATTGAATAACCAGATCTTGGGTAAATCTTAGGTTCCATCTTAGTATCAACACATTTGTCACTTTATATTGATAGCGTCGATGCTTGGTTTTTCGTTCACCCAAATTATCATAATTATTCTGCTAAAGGCTGCTTCCCAGATAGCAAAATAAGCATTTTTAAAGAAATAGGAACACAAAATCTTGCTCTCTTACCAAGTACTGCATGTTGGATGAGCTCTTTCTAACTCGTTAGAGAAAAGAAGGATAATTCTTACGTGCTGCAGAACCTCTTTTTATATTGATTCTCGAACAACTGAGAAAAGCTAGTTTGTAGGGAATATAGTTCAAAATCACTGCGAAGGTTAACGCATTCTTTGTTGGTGTATCTTTTTTGAGGGTGTGTCTCACAAAGGCGTGGGGGGAAAAGGAAAAGAAAGGTAACGTGGTACAAGTTTATTCTATCTCAAGTGAAAAAAGGAATGTGTTTGTACACTTTATTCGCTTGTAAACAGACTAAGAATTCGAAATAATTAATAGATGGGTATTTACATGTTACCTTCGTTCAGCACAAGTAATTTTTATTTATTTTCTCAAAAATACAACGTTTGAATATAACTTTTGAAACGCAATAAATTCTATGGGATTTTTTTAAATATTGGATTATCTGCAATATTTCAAGCTAACTATAGTAGGCTATTCGAATCTATAGAATTATTATATGCCTTGATATAAATTCAAACCGAATCGAGATCATCATTTTTTCAATTAATTTTTAAAAGCTACACATGCGTTCGTGTTTAGTGTTAGGGCAAGCCTGCATGAGGGGATCTACCTACGCGTTCGGGTGTCCTGGGCGGCAGACTGGAGAAAACCGGCCAAAACTCCCGACCGTTCGATCGAGGCCGCGCGGTAGGCCCGAACGCGTGACCTTCACGCTCCAGCCATCTACCATGTTGAGTGTCTTTTCCACTCGGCCATGGTGGAGCCGAAGATAAATTTAGAAACTTTAGTAATCATGTCTTATTTTTATAGCTGTGCCAATAAACCAGTTTCATAAATTAATTACATTTTCTGGTGCTTTGTTTCAGCTGAAAACTAAAAACTAAAACTTTAAAATTTCACGAAATTAAGGTAATGCATATAAGTATAAAATTAGTTCATTATGTTTCAAACTTAGTGGCCCACACACTGGGGGATCTGCAAAGTGCACTCCCTGAGTGAGTCGACCTTGGAAACAGATAGACCCTAGCTACAACGGTGGCCATTACGAAAAAGGTATAAGAGTGAAGAAAAGATTGAAGAATGAAAGAAACGTCAAGTTAAAGAGAAAAGTAACCAAATTCTTTTTATGTCCCATTGATGTGATATAGTGTAAATGAAAGTCGAGGGAACAGAATGTGTTACTTTTGTTGTTCTTTCTAATGTCTCTGCCTACCATATAGCGGTGCCAGATCCTCTAATATGGGACGGTAATAATCGAAACAGAGAGGCTTCTATTTTATTAAGCTCCAGTAAGAGAAAGGACGGGGTCTTCTAAATCGGGGTCTCCTAATTTTGAACCAATTCCAAATGTGTTCCTGCACCTAGATTGGCTCCCACAGAGGTATCGTTTCAACATGGAGTACTTCGGAGCATAGGCGCACCCACGGAGGGGGCTATGGGGGCTGAAGCCCCCCCCCCGTAAAGGCGGGAAATTAGAAGTGAAAAGTATTGAAAATTGTCACTAATGAGTTAAATGTTTTCTTTTTAAAAATTGTCAAATTATTTCTAAAATACTTTTTACCAAAAAAAGATGTTAGTTTTTAAATAAAAACTTACAGTTAGAGCATGAAACACGGTTAAACTTGGTTACAACATCACTGAAAAGATCATATAATTATTTGATTCTAAAATGATTTACATTGCCCGTGGGGTTGTGTTCTACAGGCAAGTCGACTGGCACAGAATATTTTGACGTTATAAGAGAGTTATAACTTTAATAGAGGTCACTATAACCGAGTTCAGCAGTATTTGTAGACCAGCCCTCCCCCCAAACTAAAATCCTGGGTGCGCCACTGCTTCGGAGCCACGACAGATTTGATTTGCACCATCTCCCTTTACCGTAGGCGGTCGAATAGCAGTCCAGTCAAGAGAGGCTCTCACCCTCCCATGTGCTGACCAAGTGGAAAGTGCAATCGGTCTTCCAAGTAGTGGTAGACATCCATCATCAGTTTTACGTTTTTCTCCTTCTGTTTTAAGAAAGTTGATTATTTTCCCTTCGAACTGAAATTAGTTTTATACTTCTATCTTAAAAACTTGAGAAGTTATGTTCTTTCCTTACGGGTCAACGGGTTAAAACTTTATGGATGTTGGGCACCCTGTAAGCATAATTTGATGCGTTTATTTAGAATTCGAACCGCCCGGGTTGTGTAGTGTTAGAGAGCTTTCCTACCACACCCCGACTCCGGGTTCGATTCCCTTGGGTGTCATTTCGTCTGTCGCTTCATAGGCGGCAACGCTGGTCTACCTATTAAGCGCCTCCATAATATAGATGGCAGTATTTTCGGCCTTGATAGTGGCCAGTACATATAAACGAAAAGTGCCCGCCATTGGGGGAGAAAAATAAAATTCGAAAATTTAATGGTCTTTGAAAAAAGTTTATTTTGTCGCAACAGTCAAACTTTATTATGGAGCATATAGTAGAAGGCGGAACAAAGCTTAATGATGTAATTGTGCGCCATTTTTCCGTTTGCTCCTTGGAGATCGCTTTTGGCAGTGGTTCCCAACTCAATCGAACCACTTTTCTAATTCCAATTTACCCAAGGACCACCTTTCCGGGGGAAAATTGTAAAGGATAAAGAAATGCAAAAGGTATGCAATGCTAAAATAAAAAGTTCCAATGAAGATTCTTGAATAATGGAAATGCATACATTTATTTATTTATTTAGTGAATTAAGAAATGAATTATAAGTGTTAAGCGTTCCACTTCTGCCTTTCCGACGTTAGTGTGATTTACTAGCAAGCGCATATTTGACTAGCTGTAGGACTCTTGGACTCTTCCCTATTTTGCAAAGATAATGAAGAATTTTTTTTTTTTTTTTTTTTTTTTTTTTTTGCAAATTCACTAAAACCTACCGTAAGCAATTACGCTTTTTGACTTTTTACCTCATAAAGCTGTGAAGACACAATTATCTTTTAAACACTCATTCGCTTCGAACTCTCGACCACTTAGATCTTGTTCAGGGACCACCAGTTGGGAACCACTGGCTTTTGGGATCGCGACAAAATTCGAAACAGTGATACTGGCCATGGCGTGGATGGTACTGGAGCGAGATGGTAGTGATCTGTCATGTCTTTGAGGAATAGTCACTGAAAACATTTTTTTCTCATAGGCAACATTTTCCAACTTTTTCCCTTTGCTGAAGCCTCGCGCGCTATTTCTTTCTGTCATTCTGCGAAAAGAAGATTCATCTAAGGGAATGAGCAAGTAATAAAGCTAAGCTCAATAATTTTCGATTTCGGTCTACCATTAAGTCAACCATAGTTATAAAATCTCTTTTAATTATAAGACATAACATTCAATGAATAAGTTTATGAAAATTTTGTTTTGCCAGAAAAACCAAATAAAATCCCCCCCCCCCTTGGAGCAAGCTTCCGCACTGAATTTTTCAAACAATGAAACCTTAATTTCGAAATACACTACTGTTTTCTTGTTTAACTGTTTGCGTCATTTCTACCGAAGATCACTCTCCTTTCAATCGACTTCTATTGACTTAATTATTGAAAATCTTATACTTGGATTGAGCAATCATGTTGACACTCTCAGGGTGTTACGAATTTGCTAGAAGAAAAGCAAAGCAAACAATCACAAGTTACTCAACTAGTCAGGCACACCCTTAACAGATGGTGAGGATTAAGAATGGACCTTGAAATTCAACAGAATTTTTCTTTTTAAGTCAGTCACTAACCTTATTCAATCACTGGAAAAGGAGGCTTGCTGTCTAATGGCTGTGGGTTTTTCGCTTTGTTTTCATTTCCAGCTTTCACTCATGCCATAAATTGGGAAATTTCACCCATCCATTGGTTGAATCTTTCATTAATTCGAGGCAAACCGCAAGAGGAATTCAGCGGGAAAATCGTTTAGCCACAGACGACGGTCCACCAAGGATATCTTCTATTGGTATCGATAGTATTTTTAGTTGCAAACCCCGTAAAAGTTGAATTATTGTTTAATTATCGTCAACAACCGTGAACTTCCACAAAATTCATGTACATTTCTGACGTGAATTGTGTCATGTTTCCTACTTAAAAGGGTTTTTTCCAGGGGTCGAAAAAAGTTGTCAAATCTTTGGAGACAGCAAAAATTTTTAGGATCCACATATATAGTGAATTATATTAATGAAAAGAAAAAGCTAGTCACCAGGGGATATTTTTTAGTCGCCTGGGCGTCAGGGATTTTTCGAATCCTGATTGTCACCTAGAGGAAGAAGCCAACCCCTTAGGGGTTTGCTGCTATGTATCCCCCAGAAAGAAAATAGTCTTCTAATTAAAAAAAAAATCCAAATGCCCGATTTGCACCTGCATTAGCATTAGGTACAGAAGTGTCATTTCATCTCTGAAGACAGTAGAGCCACGAACTGTACCAGCTCCCTTTACACAGTTCCACCACATCAGTCCAGTCGTGAGAGGTTGACACCCTGTTAAGCACTGATCGGAACTTTACTGCTTTGCTTCCAGCATTCTGATAGGAACTGAGTTTTCGCCAACCGCGCCATGCAAGACTGAAAATAAGTGGACTCCACTTAATGTGATCAGTTTGGGACAGAGTGATTTTGATAACAATAACCGATTGATAACAATAAACGATATGCAAAATTAGATAAATTTAACCTCCCCCCTCTCTAATTTACACGTACTAACTTTCAAAATAAAATGGTAAAACTCACCTTATATTTATGTACTATATATTATCCTTTAAAACACAAGAATTGTATAGATAATTAAAAAAATTTATCAATGGTTGTTTGTCTACAATTTTTTCTTAGAAGGTTATTAATAAATTGTTCGTATTCATAATGTTTTTTAAAGTCATCGGAGCGGTGTTGAACTCCACGTTTCAACACTTTTAATGCATGTCTCATTTCAGCACTTGTAGGAGGTAGCTCAATATCAACAGATTCTGTTTTCCTATGGCAATCTGACAGACTTCAGATTCTGTTAATGTGGAAGCTACTGGGATGCTTTGATCTACTTCCACCCATGCCTCGAACTCTTCAGGGGCCATATCCGAAGGAATTTCAATCTTTTCTTCAGATTTCTGGTCATTTTTTTCGCAAGATCCTGCGTAGGCGAAGCAGTTTCTGATCGTTTGAGCAGAAACTCGATTCCAGGAAGCTGTTAACAGGTGCACCGCATCAAGAACGTTAGTTTTCTTGGCCAAATCATTAGCTTTAAGATTTTGTGTGCACTCTATTTCATCCAGTAATTGTGCCCGCATTTCGTGGCGATAATATGCTTTCAAAGCACGAATAATTCCTTGATCACAAGGCTGCAAAAGGGAAGTAGTGTTTGCGGGTAAAAAAACAACATTAATATGCTTCAGAGTGACATTTAAAACGTGTGCAGTGCAATTGTCCACAAGGAGAAGAATATCTTGTTTTAGCTTATCGTCCCACTTACGTATCCAGTCATTGAAAATGACTGTTGTCATCCAGGAATTCTTGTTGGAATAGTAGTCGACAGGAAGTTTTTTAACACCTTTAAAACAACGAGGATTCTTACTTTTCCCGATGACTAAAAGTCTCTGTTTTTCTCCAGACATACTGACGCAACATAAAACAGTGATACGTTCTTTTGAGACTTTATGTCCTTTTAAGCTATCATTCTTAAATAAGTATGTATGTTCTGGTAGTGCTCTAAAATACAAAGCTGTTTCGTCGGCATTGTACACATTTTCTGGTGAATATGAGGCAATTAGTTTTGGCCACTCATCTCGTAGCCAATTTTCCGCTGCTGGCTTATCGGCATCTTTTTGTTCGCCGTGAATTCTCTTGTAAACAATATTTTCGAGTGTCTTCCATCGCTGAAACCAACCATTTGTTGCAACAAAATCTTTTTTTCCCATTTGAGCAGCTAAACTTTCTGCTTTTTGTTGCATAAGGGGTCCGTTGACTGGAGCATCACGTTCTCGAACATTTTCAAACCAAAGTCTTAGAGCCTTTTCAACTTACTCATCTTTACCAGCTCTATTACGTTTGCACTCCGTATTTTAATTCTGTTTATCTCTTCTAGTAAGTTCATCATGATTTTTCAAAATTTTACACAATAAAGGCCGAGAAATGTTTAATTGCGCTGCAGCATTGCGCTGACTCATTTTTGGTAACCTGTCATAACGATTTAAAATTTCGATCTTCTGTTTTAACGTTAAATCATTTCGCTTTCTGGCTTCCATATCGACCAGCAGCATGTAAGGGAGCAAGGCATAAAATGTGAATACGCTCCTTCTGAGTTCCGATAATGTCCAGTTCACGTGTGCTGAAGATTGAGGGGAACTCCAGGGGTAAACAATGTATTGAAGGAAACATTCTCAGGAAAAAAGCTACCGCTCCTTCTATCTATCATGTGAGGGGTGTGGTTTTATGGGTTACCGTTTGTCGGCTCATTCCGACTGGTCATAAGAAAAGCCATAAATTTTTCGATTACAATGCCCAGCAAGTGGAAACGGGCCAGAAAACGGTTATCTGACAACCACTGACCACCAGCAGGATGTGCGTGGAGGGGGGGGAGGGGAATTCCATGAAAGTGTAATTCCTGACTCCTTTGTTCATTCCCCATTTCCCTAGGCGGAAGAGGGAGAATTCTGGGAAATTCAAACAACAGCAAAGGGAAAGAAAAGAATGGGTTCCTTCTGAATACATTGTGAATATTTCTTTGCCAGTTAAAATGAGGTTCGAAAATTGATAACATTAACCGATGTAATGATCACATAAAGCGATAATTTTAACATACAAATGAATAGAGAAAATCGGGACCAAGTGATTTCGATAACAATAAGCGATTGATAACATTAACCGCGATCACATTAAGCGGAGTCCATGTTGTGTCTATAATTATCTATATAGAATTTCTTTCACTGCGGCATATTAAAGAATTTCTATTCGTTAGGGTCAGTGGGAAGTAACTGTTAACAACGCAAGAAGCTGCATATTGACGTGCTTGGGGTTATTCTTCTGGATGATCAGTTTAAAAGAGTACCCGATGATTTTTCTTATTATCTTCGAATCTGACGAATGTCGCAGCTATTCAAGCAGTGAAGTACAATTGCTTGAACCTTCTTTAAGTGTGGGAGACAACTTCCAACACTGTTGGCCTGTTAAAACTTTAATTTGTGAGGTGAAACAGAAATGGAGAAGCGCAATGTAATTTAATGCAGTGATAATTTTATTTTTGAAAAACATAATTTAATTTCAAAACATAATTCACTTTATCATTCCTGATAGCAAATGTTGAAAATGTTTGCCACCATTTTGAATCCAAACATGAAAGCTTTCCAAGAGTAGTCCTACAAACATCGATGGAACTAAAACAAACGATAACTGTAGAAATCTCGTCAATAACACCAACAATGTTGAGAAGAGTGTTAGAAAACTTGGCTCGACGGGTTCACGTTTGCATTCAAAACGGTGTAGAGCATTTTCGAAATTTGCTGTAAGGAATCATAAAGTAAAAAATTTAATCTTATTATTTTTCAAAAATAAAAATCTGGAGTGACTCCACTCGACTTTCCGAACACTTACGATTAAGATCATTACCAAGCACTTAAATAAATTTTAATCGATGAATAATTCAAACATATACCAAATTGAAACTCAATCGAATGCGCCGTTTAAACGCTTGCGCACTTTCAAGAATTTCTCCCCATACGCCATAACATAAAAGAAAGTTTTGTCGTAGCCCTTTAGGAGAACTATAAGTCCTATACACAGCTAAATCAATACCGATCTTAGGATGGTGGTTTATAACATGTATACCGAATTTGAGCTCAATCGAATGTATCGTTTAAACGCTAGCGCACTTTCAAAAAATTCCCCCTATAGGCCATAATGTAAAAGAAATCTTTGTCGTAGCCCTGTAGAAAAACTACAAGTCCTATACACACCAAAATCAATACCGGTCTTGCAACGGTGGTTTATAACAAGTATACCCAATTTGAGCTCAATCGAATCTACCGTTTAAACGCTAGCACACTTTCAAGAAATTCCCCTCATAGGCCATCATGTAAAAGAAATCTTTGTCGTAGCCCTGTAGAAAAACTATAAGTCCTATACACACCAAAATCAATAACGGTCTTGCGACGGTGGTTTATGACATATATATCCAATTTGAGCTTAATCGAATGCTCCGTTCAGGAGCTATCGTGTTCACTCACATACACACAAACACACATACACACACACACACATACACACACACACATACACACATACATACATACATCTCGTAAAAATAGCATAAATGGATTCAGAAGCCCTCAAAACGTGTCAAAACACCAAAATCTCGAAGTCGAATTTTTTCATGATTACAATACTTTCCTTACATGGTACATGTGCGGAAAGTAAAAATAGCACAGGATTAAGTTACATTCTGCGTCTCCATGCCTGTTTGACCTCACAAATACAGTTGTAACAGTGCAACCGTGTTGGACGCATTTAAACAAGGCATCAAACATTTAAACAAGGTTCAAACAATTATATTTCTGCTAGAATAGTTGCCACATCTGTCATATTTAAGTGTTACAAGAAAAACCATCGGTTACTCTTTTAGCCCTTTGAGGCGCAACCCTTTCCCAATGCTGAAAAAAGGGCAGCCGATGCCATCGCTCGACTGAACTACCAGCAAGATGGCGGACGATTGAAACTTTCATCGCGTGCCACAGATCTAGAGACCCCTTTTTTGACGATAGCTGGCTGTGCGGCACAGCTGTCGTCAAAAAAGGGTCTCTAGATCTGTGGCACGCGATGAACGTTTCGATCGTCCGCTATCTTGCTGGTAGTTAGGTCGAGCGATGCCAACGGCTGCCCCTTTTTCAGCATTGGGCAATCTATCCAGCTGTTCTCGCATTTTTCCATTTTTCAGCAGATGCCAGTGCTGTTAAAAATAATCGTGACCATTTTTTGACGGGAAATGACGTGCTACAAAGTAAAAGATTCTCGTGGAGCTATGTCACCCGCAACTATTTTTATAGAAATGAAAGCTATTCTTCGTGACTGGCAACAGTCAAAACGTCATAGTTTGGTGTTCCCAGAGCGGGAACACTGTGCGTTAAAGAGTTAAATTGATCAGCCTATAGTATGCATATACCCAAGGAGTGTTGAAGAGTGCTAAAGAATTAATAAATGGTTCCTGTTTTACTCCAACAAACCGCCTGAGAATCTTTTTTATATATCTAGAAATTTAAACTCGAAAAACTACTTGACTATTATTAAGACACTGATTTTTGTCTTTTCAGAAAAACGGCGTATGAAAGTGTCCATGACATTTATTTCATTCGCACATCACGTAAAAATGGCAGAAGTAAATAAAAGAAATTCAGTAACATGATAGGTGACCATTTAACATATATAAACATCGATGTTTTCAAAATTTTTAATACATTTTCAAATTTTTTGAAAATTGTGTAAATGTTTGTGGGCGCATCCCGCAGATACGAATCAAGGGAATGGAATGAAATTCTAAAAATTTATACAACTGAACAAAATATATTTTTAAAATTTGTTTTAGATTGAATAAATTAATTTTTTGTTTTCTTTGTTTGTTTCTTTGGGCACTACGTTTAAACGTCTGGAGCGAATGAAATGATCTTTGGTAATATGATTGTTGGTTTTACAAATTGAACAATACGCTTCATTTCTTCCCCAAATTTTTACTACATTTTAAAAAAATTTTGTGAAAACTGTAAAAAATTTCCTTCAGGCATCATGCTAAAATATCTACAGCTTTTCATTTAAAATGTAGTTATAGGCGAAAGTTTGAAGTTTCCCGAAATTAAGGAAATTTAAATTTAAAAAAAAATGTTTTGCAAAAATTGTGTAAAATTTTGCCTGCGTGTAATGAGAAAACTGCTTAACCGAAAAATAATTTTGCGGCCTAATGCCTAACTGACATTTCTCAGACATCATTTGAAGTCAGTAATTTTCAATGTGATTTGACGTAAAAATGTACACCTTAAAGTTTTTACATTTGCAGGTATAGAATATCTATCTGCAAATCTGTGTGCTTAAATTCTTTTGACAAAAATGCGTCAAAATGCTTCGAAAAATATTGATTTAAAACCTGCACAACGAGGAAAAAAATTATTCGTGTTTTTCAAATCTTATCGATATTAAACACAAGAAGCACTTGCATGAAAACGTGCTTTCGGATATAACGTTGAAATAAATTATCTTCCAAGGTAACTTCATTCATAATTTTAATTGCTTCCAAGCTGGAATGGGAGAATCATATTTTAGCATTGTTATCGCTTGTATTAATTTTTAGAGCATTAGAACGAGGGCACTATCTGTGTTGTTTTGTTTTCGAATTTCACAATGAGCAGCATTTCTAATAGCTCTTTATTTAATGGCCATATCTTTTTTCCCATGCATTTTCTTACAGGATCTACACCAATAGAAATTGGTGAAGAATTCCTTCCTACTGATTCAAACGAAAACAGTTTCATTTTTCAAATTATCTTTTATCGAACCAACTCACGTCTCGAGAAGGAGACTATTGAGAATATAACTTTCAAGAATAGATAACTTTGCCGGATTGCGCATTTTAAGGACTCAATTCATGAATACCAATTAAGTGAGATTTTTTTTTTTTTTTTTTTTTTTTCGATTTTCCACTTTTAGTTAGGAGAATGAAATCTTCGTAAAATTACAGTTGAATTCAAATAAGCACAAATATATTTTTCTTTATTAATGCTTCGCAATACTGTGAAATTGGACATCGAAAATACCTTCGCCGGCAAATTTCTTTCCGATTTCCGTTGCATACGTAAGATTATTTAGAGCAGTGGTTCTTAACCTGGGATACGCGTACCCTGGGACCAGAGGCACAACCAGGAAATTTTTTCGGGAGGGGGGTGAATTTGAATGAATTGTGAATAAATAAATGGAATTTCTATACAGCATAAAGATTATGCTAACTGATCTGAAAATTTCGGATGGGGAGGGGGATCTATCCTGATATCCACCCCCTGGCTATGCCCCTGCGGGGATATATTAAGGAGTTCTTGGGGGTACATATAAGGACTGTATGTAACGGCGGAAATCCCCTAAAAGGCTAGCCGAAAATAATTGTTCAGAACTGTAATGCCGCTTCCCTGCCATGCTAAGTCCATGGTGGGAAAGTAAGATTTTCAGGCATTGTTACGGATCTAGCATGCCTATGCCCCTTAACCCTTTGAGGCGCAACCCTTTCAAAAAGCGGCAGCCGTTGGCACGCGATGAACGTTTCGATCGTCCGCCATCTTGCTGGTAGTTAAGTCGAGCGATGGCAACGGCTGCCCTTTTTTCAGCAATGGGCAATCTATTAGCATTGGGCAATCCAGCATTGGGCAATCCAGCTGTTCTCGCATTCTTCCATTTTTCAGCAGATGTTAGTGCTGTTAAAAAGAATCGTGACAATTTTTTTTTACCGGAAATGACGTGCTAAAAAGTAAAGGATTCTCTCGGAGCTATGTCACCCGCCACTATTTTTTATAGAAATCCAATCTATTCTTCGTGACTGGCAACAGTCAAAACGTCAGAGTTTGGTGTTCCCAGAGAGGGAACACTGCGCGTTAAAGGGTTAAAAAGATTTTTCCCTAGCAGTTTGGTTCTTTGGACTGTTTAATGAAAACCCACTCAGCGACTTTTGTTACAATACATGGAGAAAGCTGTCTAATTTTAGATTACAAAAATAGACTCAATCGTAATTTTAATATGTAATTTAATTCGACTGTCCCGTCTCATTTTAAGCAAACTATTATGTACTCAAAACTATTATGTACTGAAGTAAAACTATTAATAAGTAAAACTAGTATGAAGTAAAACTACTAATTAGTAAAACTAGTAAAACTAAGAAAACTATTATGTGCTGATGTAAAGCTTGTCTGCGTTATGTGGGAGGTTAGCTGTACTAATAAATGAAAATTCTGAGCAAAGGGTACGTGTAAGTGATAAAAAGATTACGAATCGCTGATACAGTGTTTCAAGAATAACGATAACTTCTCTGGAAACTCTAACGAATTAATTCATTTCACGATTATTTGAAGAGAAAATTTAAGAACAGCCATTTGATGGATTGAACCAACGCCCCCTAGAGTGGAAAGCCGCGGCGCTTACTTGTGACGTCACACCGAGTAGGTAAAGCAAAGCGTTTCCATTGGGTTTCTCCTCTTTCCCGCGGCGTGGGAGAGAGAAGAAACCCAATGGAAACGCTTTGCTTTACCTACTCGGTGTGACGTCACAAGTGAGCGCCGCGGCTTTCCTCTGTAGGGGGCGTTGATTGAACCTGCAGTTAACCTTTTAAGCGCAACATTTCCCAATGCTGAAAAAGTGTAGCCGTTGCCATCGCTCGATTTACCGTCCAGCAACATGGTGGTCGAGCAAATCGCCCGTCGCGTGCCACAAAGCTGTGTCAAAAATGCTCTTTAGCTCTGTGGCACGCGAAAGGCGATTCGATCGATCGCCATATTGCTGGTAGTCAAATCGAGCGATGGCGATGGCTGCAGTTTTTAAGCATTGGGCAATCTATCTAGTTCTTCTTCTATATCGATGTGCATTTTCATCACATTCTCCAATTCTCAGCAGATGCCGGTACTTTTAAAAATAATTCTGGCATCCCTTTTACGGGAAAGGATGTGCTAAATGGAAAAAGATTCCCGTGTATGTCCTCCTTAAGGATGCTCAAAAAAATCATGTGACTTTGGTACATAAATACGAATAAACTAATTATGCCAGGAACTTCAAAATTTTGAAACTGTCTCTTTACAAGCTGTACTCAGTGGCGACTCGTCATTAAGGGCCAGAGGGGGCTGGCCCCACCTATTAAGCACCGTCTAAATCAAAGTATCTTCCTATTATGTAAGGCAGTTCTTTCAAGAATTTACCTTCATTAAAAAAAATGCATGCGTTTTGCTCTATTTTAATACTATCCATTAAAAAACGCACTTAAAAAAGCGATAGTTATGCGATTTTGCCCCTATCTAAACCCATGCGTGGGCCATGGGCTGGCTTCCCCTGAATTGGGCGTCTCTTCTCCGTTCACCTGGTTGACATATTTGGCATTGAGCACAAAAGTCATATGACGCGGAATTAACTTGGCTTCCAAACGGCTTATTTGGCGCTGCCTTCTGGGCCCAGATCTTCCGGCCCTCGCACGGTGATCTACACAACCGTACAGGGAAATTTCGGCAATTGGTAGCTATTGGCGAAATTTTCCGCTTAGGAGGAAATCATTTTTTATTTGCGTGATCGTATTTTTGCAGTGCAGTCAGATATTTTTCTGTTTTGTTTTCTTGATTTACGAAAAGCGATGTATAAATGTATTTTTTATATATGTTGATATTTATTTTAAAATAAATAAATCATCTAAAAATTATGAACAGGCAACTATAAAGAACGTAAATATTAAATATTTAAATGTGGCTTTTTGTTTAGTAATAAAGTAAACTTTTCAATTTAACATAACTAGGTAAAAAATAGCAAAGGTTGTATGGTAAATTCGATAATTATTTGTCATTTGAGAAATTTTAAATACTTACTCTGTGTGCACGTGGGTATAGGTTGTTCTATATGTATATATGAGACGTCAGATATTTCCAGTAAAGTTCCAGAGTTAAGGCATATAATATGGTTTATTGAACATTATCTTTTAAGTTACAATATAGAATGAGAAGAGGGGAGGGGAGACGGGTACAAAAATCAGCGTGGACTAATTAAGCAGTTCCGGTGGCAGAAGTCTCTCGATTTTCGAGATACGGGTGTATTTACGCTCATCATACCACGTGGGCTGGTATGACATAACTCCGCCTCTCTCTTATCTCTAATCGAATCACACACATTTACCAACATGACCCGCATCCTGGGCTACAAAGGCGTGGGGACACGTGTACACTCTAAAGAACTCAGAATTGACGGCCTGATGTCTGACAAATAACAAAATAAATAAAACATAGTTCCAGAGCGCGCGTGGCAAGTATGACAGGAAAGCAAAACTTACAGTGAAAGTACCGGTTTGAACAATACCCAAACTAGTAAAACCCAAATTACCTTTTTATACATTACAATACCCCCCCCCCCGGCAAAAGAAGTCTGACGAGCAATATCATTGAGGTGGCCAGTCTCACACTTGCGAGTCGGACGTCCTTGCAACCTAATCTTAAAACTGCGAACTAATCTAATTTTCAAGTTTAGACACCTTAAAATTTTCTGACTAGAATTCTGGAGTTATGTTGTACAACACTTGAGGGGCAGGATGCAGTTTCTAAAATTTGACAAAACACAATGATGCAATAGTACGAAAATCTTACAATAAACAATAAAACAATGAGTGCGCACATTTTTTTTTCAAAATATTACAAGTAAAATATTTACAACCTAGGTGGGATTCAATAATACTGTACAACAATATAGAAATATAATTAAACAAAATGGATAAACATGGCTGACATTTATTTTCTTTGGCAAATACTTATGGCTTTGGCTTGCATGGCATAAAGTGAATGGAATGAAAATAACTTGGAAAAATGGAGTTGGCAAAATGGAGTAAATTATGTGTACAGTGCGTAGAAAATTTCGAAAACCATAGCTGTGAAACAGCAGTATTAGCAGGAACGTTTGCTAGAAGAATTTGGCAAGGTAATACAATAAATGATAGCCTGCATGAGATACTGCATTTATGTGACCTGACATTTTTTTATTTCTAGCAATGTCTTGTACTTTTTTATTTGGTTATTACTAGTATTTCTTAACAATCTGAGGGCGAATACTCTCCTCAGAGGTTTTATTACTAGTTAACCGTCTAGGCAAATTTAAATTATATTACATGAAAAAAAAATGGTTGGCATCATTATTCAATAAAGGAAATAATATACGATCATTTTGGCACACAAAAATTTTACACAGTAAATATTCAAAATAAAATATCTACATTTAAGCAAACGTAATATAAGGCAAGAAATTTTTTTATTTACAATGACACAATAAGTATTTTTGTTTTCATTTAAGTTATCGTACACGGCTGCATGGATTTGTCATAAATTTTCAAGTGACTTTTCAGTGAATAAAATGACATAATCTCAAGTAAATTAGAATTTGTGTCAAGTTGAGAGTCCCAATCGGTTAAGTCATTTCAGGTAAATAATAAAATGAATCTAAACTACGTCATAGTATGCAAATAACAAAAATTCAAATTTCAAATCTTCAGAAAATATAGGTAATGCAGTAGTAATTTAAGCATTAATTTAATAATAGTAAGACCAGTGTAAAACTTCAATTAAAATAAAATATTTAATAACACAATTCAATTGTAAACTTACCTTAATGAAAATACTATATTAATTAAAACAAGCGCAGATATATCAATACAAACTTCTTTTTTTCTTTTTTTTTTTCTTTCTTTTTTTTTTTTTTTTTTTTTTATCAACATTAAAATAGCACTTTTAAAATAACACACAAAACTGATAATCATTTAAATATAATACTCTAATGTTCACTTCAACTCTAAAATAAAAATCGCTTACTTTTACGAAAGAAATCAATATCCACAAATTGAAATCGTCATCCTTCAAAGATAAAAAAAAAAATATCTTCTCTCACAGATTTAAGGCAGACAGGAGAAGGAGGTTCGGTCAACATAAGCTGTATCGCACCACACATAAACAAAACATTCGGCATGGTGACGAACGGCAAAACACTTTTCTCCCCCTAATTACTGCAAGAGAGAGGTGAGTTATATCGCAGCTGTGATGAGGCCAGGCGTTCCTCGGGGGGGGGGGGGGGGGCTTGGATTGCAATGAAGGCAGTGAAACTCAGTCGATTTCCATCGGATTTTAAAAATAGCAGCGGACGTGCGGGAAAAAAAAAAAAGAAAAACGAGGCGCAGATTTCTGGATGGTAAACACTCTACAGAAAGATCATCTCAGATAACGGAGGGCAGGCACTTCTTTAATTTACGTGTCGGCATCAGCGTCGTTAGTCGCTATGGAAAACTCAGGAGTGCAAATTTTTTCGATGGACTTAAGGGAGGTCAGACGATTGTAGTTTGATCTTCCACGGCGACAGAGCATTACACAAAGCAGGGAATGAGGAAGTCCAGATATCTGCAGTCGGCGAAGAGACAAGTTGGTTCTACTTCCGTCGGGTATCTCTGATCGGCAGGCAGCCGGCATAACGCCGCATCTCCGGCGTACTCCGCATCTTCGGGTAAGCAGTGTACCCCGTCTCCCGACTATTGAGCGTTAATTTTTTACAATTTAAAAATTTTAATTGGCACACAGGCAATCATCCTGTCGGCTATTTGCGACGTCAGATATTTCCAGTAAAGTTACAGAGTTAATGTAAATAATATGGTTTATTGAACATTATCTTTTAAGTTACAATATAGAATGAGAAGAGGGGAGGGGAGACGGGTACAAAAATCAACGTGGACTAATTAAGCAGTTCCAGTGGCAGAAGTCTTTCGATTTTCGAGGTGCGGGTGTATTTACGCTCATCATACCACGTGGGCTGGTATGACATAACACCGCCTCTCTCTTATCTCTAATCGAACCACACACATTTACCAACATGACTCGCATCCGGGGCTACAAAGGCGTGGGGACACGTGTACACTCTAAAGAACTCAGAATCGACGGCCTGATGTCTGACAAATAACAAAATAAATAAAACATAGCTCCAGAGCGCGCGTGGCAAGTATGACAGGAAAGCAAAACTTACAGTGAAAGTACTGGTTTGAACAATACCCAAACTAGTAAAACCCAAATTACCTTTTTATACATTACATATATATTTGGCACTATTTTTTTTTTCGGGCCCAACCACTGAAACGGGTCACAAGCCGCCACTGGCTGTACTACATACTGAAATAAACGATAAATCTGTATCGGTTTTAAAACTTTTAGGAAAAATTCTTAAAAATCGGAAATTTTCGCAAAGCGTGTCACTCTTCGAAAAATGCAGCTCAGATCCATGTTTGAGAATTTTTTCTTAAAATTTCACAAAAGCCACAGCTTTTTCGGTTATTGCAGTGTGTAAAGCAGCTTATGAAGAACCATCTGGAATTTGTTGGAGACCATGGCGCTATTAGTTTATTTCAATTTGTGCACAAAGACTAAAAACAGAGTTTTTTTTTCTTCGACATACACCCATTTTATCGAAATCAAATTTATTCTTCGTGAAACGAAACAGTTAAAACGTCAGAGTTTTGTGTCCTCAGGGCGAGGACACCGCTCGTTAAAGGATTGATATGCAGTAATTTCTGTATAATTCCAAGCAAATGGAGTGCCATTAATAAGAAGTGTGATTTCATTTTAAACATCAGCAGAAGGTGTGCAGATTCATAAAGTTACATATATAACAGTTCATGTTAGAAAGTCGGATTATAATCTTTAGAGAAGTCCTTATTTTTTATTAGAGCTTTTGTGCAAAAGGGTAGCAGTGCTTAGTAAATATAAGAATCGAAAAATAACTGGAATTTTCGGAACCAGATGCTTAATATCGGTGAGAGAAGGAATTGTAATATGCTGACAGTAATGATGCGAATTTCGCTACTGTTATAACTTTATAATAAATGTTTTTAATTAATACTACTAAATCTATTTAAATATATAATGAGTGCTTTTTTAAATTTCTACTAACTGGTTGGTACCGCCCTGATTATTGCGATATGTAATTCACTACGCAAATTAAAGTTAACTGAAAGTATATTATACCTTTCATGATAAAATTCATACAAAAACAGAGAAGGCGGTTCAGCACGTTGTCTCATGGTGGTAAAACATAACTTGTGAGTGAACTGTACCATTGAGGATACGAAAGTGTTATGCCTTCTTTTCAAAAAATTCAGACAAACCGGTGATTAAGTGAAAAATGCACTATACAATCATGATAGTAGGCTCATAGGTTCACGGAGAACTGGCTCACGACCTTGTTGTTTTACGACGTTTTAAGATGGCCTCCTGTGCTCTTAAAATTGGGGATTATCCAGCAAACACACACAGGTTCTCTGAACGTCTATTAACGTTCAGAAAACGCCTTTTGAACGTTAACAGACGTTCAGAGAACCTGTGTGTGTTTGCTGGGTAGGGAACCAGCAAGAGAGGACGATCCCGTACTTCTGTGTCATTTTCAGATTCTGTCTTTTTTGCTTGCATTTACAGTTTGATGCACGTTTTGTTCGTTTGATACTTTTTGTTTCTTATTTACATATTTTTATCACAGTTACTATTTACGAGATCACTGCCAAAGTCTGAAGGGGAGGAGAGGTATCTGATATTTGTTTTTATTGGTGGCTATTCCATATCCTCGAGACCGTAAGGTCTTACTTTAGAATGCTCGACGGACGATGCAGCATCAACATTCCGGGCCAACGAAGTTATAAGGAGGAGGTGAGATGCAGCCTCTGTTGATCCAGGGATCTGAGCACCAAAAAGGTAGAGGTCTGTCTTGGCTCTTGGTGGTGGTGTTCTTCGCCGGCACAGCCCTCCGAGTCATTGGTGTACGCGAGCAGATAGCTTGGCCAAAGAGGGTTGCAGCCACTCTATTTCTTCCTCTTCAACCCTCACCTCTTTAGAACATCAATCCATAGTTTACGCTGAACTTTCGAAGGCGTGGAAGATCCCTCCTAGCCATCACTGGTATGCGGGCAAAGAGCCTGGCTCTTCGTTTACTCTCAATTTTGACAGAGTCTCTCAAACGGCAATTTCCAGATTGGCAAGCGGTCACATTAAAAGTTTCTCGTTTTTGATGGCGGAGAGATCTTTGCAGTCTGCTCAAAATTTCAGGCTCAGCAAGCTTCTGCTGAGCACATCCTGGACTGTTTGGGACTTTCTAGAGAGGACATATACTCTTTCCCCTTTCTCATCCTCGACTTCCTCAGGGCCAACGGTCAATGGATCTCGTTTGTCTTCGTCAGACAGATGAAGGATAAGCCACCACACAGAACACCATATACTCGATGGTACAGCACGCAATCTACTTGCATGTTTTACCACAGAGTTTTCCAGAAAAAAGAATGGCTATTCTATTGCTTCTTCAAGAGAGATCATCTCTTCCTAATACCAGTAAAAGAAATTATAGAATTGATATTTTTATGGAAAGGGTAGTTAACATTGTATATGAGTAATTTCGATGTTTCAGATAAAAATATTGTAAAAGTAGTTCATGGGACAACATAAAAGTTAGCGGAAATCATCTGACTTTATGCGATAGTTATTCAAGATATTTAAGTATTATCATGATGGCTGTTAAATTCTGTCAAACTGACTTGATCTTTAAATAAGTTAAGTAGTATCAGCATAATCAGTGAAAAATTCAATATTTCGAGAATCTGGTAGAATGTGACTGGTAGAAGCATTTCTAATTTTTCCTAATTTATAAAAATTTAAGCCAGTATTGTATGCTTCAGATATTTGAATGCTTTTAATATTCTATTCCATTAAAATGCTGAATCTTAATTTTGATTTTATTTATATAAAAAACTTAGGGTTAATCACGGGAGAGAATGGATAAATGCCGGTTTGTTAGCAGTAGAACGACTAGTTGTAGAATTTGATAGCGTACATGCTAAAAAAATCACTAGTGACAGTTTCTCTCAAATCGGCCAATCCGGACCATCAAAATTGCGATCTTTATGCAATTTGTTTTAAATTATTATTTGCCATTTTTATCGACTCTCGGGTTTATTATTCCAGTTATTTACAGTTTCTGGTTAACTCTTTTTTCAAATGAAGTGAATTATTTTTCCCTTATTCTACTGTCATTGATTGATCACTGAGAAACTGCGAAATTTGAGAAATTTATGTGTATGTACTACTTATATAAATGCTATTTTACTATTTATACTTGTGAACTTTATTTCATTTAATTTTATATACACAATAAATTAAAATGAATGTTTCAATTAGACCATAATTTTTTTATGAACAAGGCTGAGGTTTACTCAAAGTAAAAATTATTTTAGGTCAAATTTTGTTTTTTAGTACCACCTTACAAATCATTAGTACTTGAAATGCGATTTATGTAGCTAAAACTAAAATATATAGAAAATTTATGATAAATAATTTTTTTTTTTTGAAGATGAACTTTTCTAAGCTGGAAGCCTTCATGGTACTTTTTTAAATAATAGAAGTTAAGGTAAAACACACTTTTTCCCAATATTTTTTAATATATAAATTTGAGCTTTGAACTGTTGATTTAAATGAACAAGTTAATCGGGTGAAATACGACCCCCATAATCTATAATAATTTCTTTTCGTGATCAGCTTATATCTTACAATAGTCTACCTCTGAATTTGAATATACGAAGCAATTGAGTCATTACATGTTACATTGGTCATGTTACTATCAATCTGACATTTCTTCCTTATTTAGTATCTCAGGTAATATAGGTCCTTATGTTGCATAGAAATTGAAACTTAAGATTACGTAAATGCATAAGTACTTTATTATTGAATTCGTAACTTTAGGAAATCAGTTATACGACTTATATACTCAGCATTATAATAAAAATTCAGCATTAAACCTATTTACAATATCATATGTTCTGTAAGGTGGAATATCTATTGGTATTATTTACTAATAATAGCAGTCAAAGCATTTTCCAATTTTTGTTATAAATGTTTCTTTACGAATGGCCATTTTAATATCCGAAGAAATGTCTCGTGCATAGAAGCATCGTAAAACTACTTAAAAGTTTTCATTGTAATAAGAAAAAGGCAGAGATATCTTCTAAAAAATCAATTTTTTAATTTTCTTTTTCGTGCTTTTACAGAAATGAAAATTTTAGTCTCCATTTTCCTTTGGTTGTTCATAAAAAAGTAAATTAAGAAATTTCCGTCAGCAATTCATTCTTAAGTCGCATATGTTCCATTCATTTGTCTAGCGTGTCCTGGAAAAGAAAGAATACCAATTAGAGTCTATAGGAAGAAAAAAGTTATTACAAAATAATGTCACTATTGCTCTTTGTTGTAAAATTAAAAAAAGAAGTAAATCAATTTTCGACTGTTAATAACAATTCTCTCAAAAGCAACTTCGAGCTTGCCTTTTTTTTTTTTTTTTTTTTTTTTCACTTTTGGGTTTGCACGTATTTGTATTTAGAATCTATATTTATGTTTTATTAGCACATAAATTTTCGATTATTTTATATTGAGAATACATCTTGACACGTATACTTTCCAAATTCAGCAGGAATGGTGAGTAAAAACCAAATTTTTTATCTATTGAACTGCTTCGCCAACAGAAACATATCCCTTTTTTAGATTCTTAGCGATGCCAGTTGGAATCATAACATTTGTACAAGGGTTGCTCAGATTTCTTTTGTGTTTATCTTTCATAATGTAAAGCACTGCATTGTACAAGAAAATACAGAAGTACATTACAAATCAAAAGATATTTGAAAAAAAACTTGTGAATATTATGTTTCCAGCTGGCATCAAAAGCGTTCCCAAATAACTAAAAATGACAGCGACCAGCTGTTTCATCTGGTGTCCATTTAGAATTTTTAGAAAATAATATATTTTATCGGGTAAACAGTGAAGTTATTGGTGCCTAAAATTCAGATTTAAATTGCATTTCTTTTAAATATATAGTGAGAGGGGGTTTCACGGTTTCACTAATTTTCATAGATCAAATGCAAGCAAAAATATAGTAACACGTAACACTGCAGATAATATTTTCTGATAATCCGTAGATAAAATAACTGAGACTAAAAATAAATAAACTATTAAAAAAAAAGAAAAAAAAAAAGAAATTCAGGTAGTCTCTTTATCAGGATATGTATTAGCGAAGGGCTTTTTTCATTTAATATGACATGGAATATTTATTTACACTGCATATTGTGGTTTAACCCATATTATTACTTAGATTCATCATTATTTAATGAAATTCTGCCCATTAAAAATTAATTTTTTTATTCTTAAAGCTGATGGCTAAATTTGGCCCCTAACCTTTGCTGTGGCCAAATTGTGCAACTGGTAGCCTTGGCGCGCCAGTTTCGCTTATTTGGAAGCAGTGCATGTAATGCCCATATTAGATTCCCCTAGTGCAGAGGTTCCCAAACTGTGTGCCGCGAGCGTATGCCAGGGGTGCCGTGAAAATAATCAAGAAAAGTGTTTTGGTGAAGTAATCAAATAATTTATTCTGAGCCGGTATCCCACAAAAAAGTTAGCCAAGCCAGTGACCAAATGGGCGAAAATAAAAATATTTCAGTCAAGTTCGAGAGGGTTCAGTAGCCAGTAGCTTCTCTTTTAAAGGAAGAAGAATTCCCTGAAATGGGAAAGGGGTGTCGAAATTCTATATCCATTTCCCAAGAGAGCATTTTCTTGAGAGATAGCCCTATAAACTACATAAAAGAAGTAATGAAAAATGTATCCAAACTGTTTCATTCTACCCAATTGCTTTAAAGGTAACCAGCCGCTGAAGTTTTCAGCCTGAGAAGGGTGCCGCGAAAATTTTTAGCCTGACAAGGGTACCACAGTTTAAAAAGTTTGGAAACCCCTGCCCCAGTGTGTCAATAAAATCGGATTACCTCGGAGCCGACATCTCATTTCTTCCACAGGTAGGAGAAGGCAGGGTTGTAAGCACTGTAGCCGTAAGCATAAGGATAGGCCACGGGAGCGTTGTAGTAGGTGTTGTAGTAAGGCAAGAACTGTGACGTGGCGCAAACCACCAGGGCGACGACAAGGAGGAGGGCGAACTGAAAACGGAATGGCAAAGAATGAGTATACGCTTACAGATATATACACATATGTTATTCATGCCAAGAAAGTTACTTTTTAACTTTTGTCTTATTTAGACATATAAATATTGGACTTAATTTTTATCAAGGCTTATTGTAAAAGTTGGCTGCAATTGTTTTCACCGCAGATACAAAGGGCATTCGATAAAAACTGACAGTAAAATCATAAAAAATCAAGAAATATATTTACAGTAAAAAATACATCATTCTTTTTCAAAATAACTTCTGTCAGATCATATGCAACGGTCCTATCGTTCAAACCACTTTTCAAAACAAGTAGAGAAGCCCTTTTCTGGAAGCTGCTTCAAAGAACCCTCCACTGCTGAAATGACTTCAGAATCTGTGTTAAACTTTCAGCCACGGAGCTTCTCCTTCAACGTCGGAAACAGCCAGAAATCGCATGGTGCGAGATATGGACTGTAAGGGGGATGTGGCATGAGTTTAATATTGAATTTACTAAGACATTGCTGAACAGAAGTAGCGATATGCGGGTGAGCATTATCGTGATGTAATGTCCAATTCCCTACCAGTTCATCTCCACTTCTGTAGGGCAAATAAAACAGTTCTTTAAACAAGCATGGAACTAGGAAAATAAAACCGTCTGCTTCGTTTAGAATTTTGTATAAACGTACAGTTAACAGTTTGAAAAAATCGCCAGCACTTCTATTTTTCAGTTTCGCGGTGTTGCCACTACGTAAAAAAATAACTCTCAGTTTTTATGGAATGCCCTTTGTATAATTGCACAAGTGAATTTTTCTGAAGTAATTTTCGCGAAACAGTGAATTGTAAAAAATTATAATAATCATAGACTAAAAAAAAAAAAATAGTAAATAAGTACTGATTAGGAATCTTCAAAATTTTGTATTGCTGTAATTATTATTGTTGATTATTAGCCCTAATTATCATCCCTTTGGTTTGAGTAGATCATAACTTTCTCCAAGGAAACAGAACTCTTTTTAACCCGTAGCATTCATTGCGAAAGCATTTCTCACTAATCAATTGTCGGTAAGTTCTACTGTCAACTTCTTAACTAGAGACAGCTGGTGCTCATGCTAAACATCAGGTTTTTTTATATATATTTAACTAGTAATCAGTTTTTTTAGCTACTAATTTTCTTACAAGTCACGAGTTTTATTATTTACTTGTAATCTTTTACACTGCACACAAAAGGGATGGAATTTTCAGTTAAAATAGTGCTAAAAACTGTTTGAACATTTTTCAGATTGGAACGTGGTGTACTTAATAACTCAGTTAGGTTATTACTGAAGAGCAACGCTAAAATTACTGAGTAAATACCGTAATTTCCGGCTTATAATCCGCGGATTATCTAAAGAATTAAAAAAGATGAAAATTTATCCAGTGCGTATCATGCATCGCTGCGTACTAACTACTGAAACTTTCCCTGAAGCCTTCAGATTTTACAATAAAAAACTTTATTTATCAAAACAAAATAAAATTCTGATAACTCCTTGGAATTGAATGATGATTTGCTTTTGGGTTTTCCAGATTCAGATGATTCTAATTTTTAGGTTTTTTTTTTTAATTACTTGTAAATATTAAGCGTAAATTTTGCTGAGTATTGGCTGTATTGATTACTTATTCAATATTTGCTGTCTATATATTATTCCAGTAAAAGGTTTATTGTTTGTATATATATTATTCCAGTAAAAATGTAGGTTTCAGTTCAATTTTGTTTTTCTTATAATAATGTCACTTGACTAAATAATTACGATGTTACAAAATCTGCGATAAGTATTCTGCATGCTACCATACATTTTGTTTTGTTTGTTCCGAAAGAAATGTTCGCTTTCTTATTTTTGATTAATTTCATAATACAGTTCTTAGGGCTTACAGGTAGAATGCCTAGCTTAAAAATTGCGTATCAATTGTAATTTAAATCGAAAAATGACCGTCAAAGTATGTTTGATAATTCTCATTTCATAACAATAGATTTTTAGTGTAGGAAATGTTTTATAATAAGCCGAATCTAATATTAATACTGTGGTTTTACTATACATAGAAAATAATTACCAATTTCGGTCAAATCATCGCCATACTATCCGCGGATAATCTACCGCTGCGGATTATCTAAAGAAATATTTTTTTTCTACTTGAAAAAAAGCACCTGCGGATTATCTATCGCTGCGGATTATAAGCCGGAAATTACGTTAAATACTAAAATTACTAAGTAACATTTAAGATTTTAATAATTAGAATCATTTGTAAATTCCAGTATCGAAAATTACATTTTTTTATAAACAAATATACAAAATGAAACTAAAGCCAAGAAATTAAAAACTTTTTACGTAATTAAAAGAATGAAAATGTGTTGTACCGAAGCAATCAAACTATAGGAAAAAAGCAAGCATGAGAAAAAAATTGGAAATTATACTTATGACATTAATATTTATACATATTTAATGTAAATGAATATTCGTGTTATCTTAAAATGAGCAATATCTATAAAAGTTCCAATCAGATGCATTTATCACTTATAAGTTACTTAATTTTTACAGGAAATTTCTGAATTCATGAATCGGGAAAGTAAACTTTTTAATAATTTTTCCAATTTTCATATGAATTAGATCAGTGTGTATTTGTCTAGCAGTATGAATTCATTAAAATAAAAGCAAAAGATCTATACTTGATTTAACCACTTACATTTTAAAAATGGACAAATATTTAATCTAAAGCTTAAAATCAAATACAAATTTATAGTCTTAATAAACAGGAGAAAGGAAATCATTTACCAAGTACTGCATGATGAAAAATAGCCTTTCGAATTCACTTCGGAACAGAAAGATGCCCCAGTTTGATACAAATCCTCCTTTTATAGTGTATTTCAATTTTAAAAAAGAACAAAATAAATCCAGTTTATTTTTATTTCTGTAATTCGCCATTAAACGCGACTATGAAGGCCATTGCCATCAAGGAGAAAGGACATTGTTATTTTTATGGGCGTGTGAAGGCAAATAATTGCATTAGTGTGGTTGTGTACATCGTAAATCTGTTATTTTCCGTAAAAGATAATCAATAAATAAAACTCTTATCTATATAACTTCCATATATGTTTTTAATTTTGATTGGTATTTTATTTGTGTGGTAAGTGATTACGAAAAACAAATTTTAATTGAAGCGTAATTTATATACAGGGTTGTTCCGTCTCGCAAATTATTTCAAATACAAATGAATTTTAAAAACCATTTTCCAAAAATGGATTTGTATCTTGTGATTTTACTTGTGAAGAATAGGTATTTAGGAACAATTCATTTTAAAATGCAATGCTTTTTGTATTTATAAAAATTCTGGAAATAGTATTTAACACCCGAAATCGTTTAAAATTCTTAAGGGGGGAGGAGCGCCGAAAAGGTCTCTTGTCCCCGACGCACAGTGGAGTATTCGTATCAAAATCCTGGCCAAAAAGCGAAAATTTTAAATTTCTTTAAAAACAGTAATATATATGTTTTTGGATAGCCAAGTAACTGATGCATCATGAGATACATGTTTTTCGACCCTAATTCATATCCAAAAGATGCAACACTCGGTTTAAAAGGAAGTTTCTTCATTTATGGCAAGAGATTTCAGCGTTTTCTATTACTTCGTCTTGCATTTTTTACGGGCTCTTTAAATTAATTTACTGGTTTGATACTTATTATAATTGTAGTAAAATATATTTATTTTAATTATATGTATCTATTAGCTTGAAAAAATAATATGACTTTGTTTAAAAAAAATGTAAACTTTTTATTTCTAATTTTTTTTCAAAAATCCGCATTTCAAAAAGCTTTTTGAAGGGGTGTCGCGGCTTGTCGCGCCTAATTTCAACTATAATCGTAATTATTACAATATTGAGTGTCTATTCCAAGAAAAAAATGTTCCCCCAACATCCACCATTTTTATAAAAAAAATTATTTATATAGCGCCATTTTTATGTTTTCGATAATTTTTCGACGGGTGATCGCAAAAGGGATACAAACATACGCGCTTGTATTTCTCATAAACTATAAATTATGTACAAGTGTTTGGATAAATGTATATAAAATTTCATTTCAGTTAAGATTTAACATCAGAATTTTAAATTCAGTATGTCATTTCTTATTTTTCTGATGTAAATTTGCTATAAGAAGAAAATTTCTACATATTCCAAAATTGCCCTTTCTTAGTCCTGTAAATAGTCCCATCTATTTACAGTTTAATTTTCCATTTATGTCGTAAATTGTGTCCAAAGCAAAAACTCCCCATTTTTGGTTCTCAAAGGTTGGCAACCGTGACTTCGGGTCATTGAAGTGTGAGTGTGTAAACAGAAACACGTGCTAGCTCTTTAAGTAATTTTGTAGTGCTGGTTTGAAATTAATTACTTTCTCCTCCAGTTTGAAATGATATTTTATGGGTTTGCAAGGAGGCTTCTTTTAAGCAGTGTCCTTTTAGATGCTCTAGACAAAGGCCTAGGAAAAAGAACAAGCCTTATAACAGTGAGACCCTACAGCAACTTCTTCCAGAGGGGTGGGATGGTGGTCCTTCTCTCTCTTTCTCTCTCTCTCTCAAAAAAAAAAAAAATTAAATAAAAATAAAGAAGAAAAAAAAAAAGTGACTCTAAGTGAAGACGAAAATCACAGTTCAAAAGAATCGGAATGAAAAAGTTAATCTTCAGAAGTCATTAGAAAACTATGATCCCTATAGTAACTACATTTAGAAAAGTGAAAAATCTAAAAATTTTTATGATAAAAATTGATTTATAGATAAGTAGTATTATATTTATAAGTAATATTAAAGTATTACATTTATATATTTTTATTGTGGTTAAGGCACAGATACACGGCTATTTGCCTAACGGGAAGGTTGCTTTGGGCGGAGGGCTTTTTAAAGGGTTCTATTGCGTATTCACGTGACATCTGGAGAAAATCGCCCAAAACTCCAGACCGTTAGATCGTCAGCCGCGTGCTATTACATTTATAAGTGGTATTATACTATAGCAGTACTTCCCAGTAAGGGACACTCCCCGAACGAGACATTTGTTAGAAACCAACTTCGAGTCATTTGGCGACAACACGCTGTTTTTATATAATTTAAGAAGTATATAATACTAAAAAGTCAGTCAAAAGTCCACAGTAATGATTTTAACGTTAAAACACATGAAAAATATTTTTGGCCAGGATTTTGACACAAATACTCCACTGTGCGATGCCAGTAATTAAGGTATTTGGCCAGTAAATAACGGTAAAAAATTTGACTCACTTGCGAAATTCGGTTAATTTTCGTCCTACTTTACCTGTTTAACCCCTCCGTGTACGGATATAAACAGCACAAGAATTAACCGTTAACACTATTCTTTTTACGTAAATGCAAAACAAACCTGAGGAGTTGTATGCTATTCTATGGAGAAGAACCATTTCACCTATAGCATGTACAGTAGGGTGGTCACAAGTTATATGGGGGAAAAAATTTTTAATGTTATTTTTGGGGGCACCCCCCTAAAAGTTGCCAATTGACTAGAAAATGAGATTGGCAAAGTTTTAGCTCAATTGCATAATATTAACCCGTGCCGCATCGAGGTTGAATTCTTGAAAAATTACGATTTTTTCCAAAAATATCTAGTTTTTCCTTCATTTAGTATAAACTATGCTCTACAGACCTGGTTCTTGTTTTATTTCATAAAAAATGTTGTTGCTTTGAACTTTTACTCTCAACAAAACCAATATTTAATGACATTCAGTGTTTTTTAGGTCAGTTTGTGAATCGTACCACCAAAATCTGCATTTTTGTAAAATTAGTGAAAAAAAGACAAATTAAGAATTTTAAGTAATTTTGACCGTCTTTTGTATTATTTGCATCAAAAAAACAAAAAATAAATCAAGAATTTTCAAAACTTAAACTACAATTCGTGAAATATTTTTATTTATTTGATATGCATTTCTGTGCTTCAGAAGAAAGATCTTGATTTGTATTTCAGTTGAAGCACATCTAAAACAAACCTCTCAAATTTTCTTTATTACAATGCTATTTTTTGTCTCTTATTATTTACTTTTAGAGTGGACATGGGTGCCCATACGTATGGGCAAGGAAGGGCTATGCTTCTCCTAGCTGCAATATTATCGTTATGATTTACATACTGGTATGACGTAAAAGTGGTTCAACACTAACACAATATCTTTCCGGTGCAGGCCCTTGACGAGCAATAAGACTCCGAAGTCAAAGAATAGATATCATCAAGAGCAGATTTTAAAATTCTGATTTAGAGGGTGTTGTTGTTCACTGGGATGGAAAAATGCTTCCTCATATTTTGAATAAAGACAATGTAGAGAGAATAACTCTTAGGCAAAAGCTGTATTTACAGCAGTTGAAGAATGGGAGGCAGTTGGTAAAATTCAGGCAATGTGTTTTGATACCACTGGTTGCCTTAGGGGAACGTGCATTTTTTGCTGCAGCAATTACTGGATCGAAATCTTCTATATTTACCTTGTCGCCATCATATCTTAGAAATCATCCTAAAATCTGTTTTGATTGCAAAAATGGGCGAAGCTACTGCTCTTCATCCACATATTTTTATTTATTTTTTTAAATTTCAGATTGGGTGGTCTAAGTTGGACAAGACAAAGTACAAAATTGCTATTAAACATAAAATTACTACATAAAGAACGCAAAATTTGGAAATTTCAAATTTTCTTACAGAACACTTAAGAAATCAACAGCTTAGGGATAACTATAAAGAATTAACCCAACATTGTCTCCTCAAATAGACATTTCTTTCAGAGTACCTGGTGCTGTTCATTATACCAGGTGGATGTCTAAGGCAATTTATTGTCTCAAAATACTTCTTTTCAGACATCAGGTAGCATTAACAGATTTAGAAAAAGGAAGTATTACAGACTTTTGTTTATTTACAATAAATATTTATGTAAAGGCATGGTTCAACACTCCCACTTGGACTTTAGCCCCAATCAAGACTTAAAAATTATTGCAATACTGAAAATTTGATAAAGAGGTTGCAAAAAAAGATCTATAAAATGATAAACCATCTTTGGTATCTTAACTTGGAGCAAGTTGCATTTCATTTTTTGATGACAGTTGGGAAAAAAAGTCAAAATAAGCATGACTGTAAAATTAATTGCATTAAAAAAAATGATGATGATGAAGATGTAAGAGCAACAATGTTTCAACGAAGTGGATTATTTATTGAACAAAGAAGTTAATTTTTTTATTTAATCTTGAACAGTAATTTTTTAAAGAGATTTAATTTTAATATACAATGTTTGAAGTTGTTACCGTTGCTAGTGAAATTTTTGCAGCGAGCTGAATAGTTTTGTCTGCTTGCTGATAAAAGCCAGGCCACAACATCAAATGTTGCAGGCTTCAGAATCTTATTTTCAAGCGCTGTATAGAGATTTCGAAATGGCGTATCAATGACGTCTGACTGACGTCTGACGTCTGGCCCAGATGGCGAATGCGCATCCTTCCTGCGCAGATTCTCCTGCTGTATTCCTATTGCATTCAACTCGAAAAAATGGGTATTAGAGACATACTTAAACACTTCAAAACAGAAAATCAAAGATTTGCGTAACCAATTCAATCCATTACAATCATCCAAAAACTTGCATTTAATTCCTGTTTTGAAAGTCGAATATCGGGGTTTTCCCATTGAGATACAGCATGAGAACCCAAAGCTGCCACGCTGAGATAAGACTTGTCGCAGAGGGGCTGGGTCCGTCGAAATGCTCTATTGCGTCACGGATCGTGTTTCATTTTGACAGCCGAGTCTCTTTCTAAAATACGTGTCACTGAAGGACTGAAGGATTTAAAAAGGATCCACTCCACACCTTCAGCAAACACTAACCACTCAAATGTAAATCAAGTGACGGTGACGCAAAATGACAGTTCGATTAACCAATGAGGTCAGTGACTCTACGTGAAATACACTCAAGGATGTTAACTACCCTTGAAAAACGTGGGTGTGTCGAGCGGTTGTTTTGGTTGTTTCCGACACTCCTTTTCAACGTGATTGTTTGTTTGCGATATTTCCACATCCGTAAAAAACCTTGAACGCTACGGGTGATCGATTATCGAATAATGAAGAAGAGCCTTGTAGATACAGTGGCGCAAAAGGGAGGGGGGGGGCAGGAAAAAAAATAATCGGGGCCCCACCATCTGGAGGGAGGGGGCCTCCTTTTGCAGTTCATTTTGTATAATACTTAAATTGTTCGTAACCATTTTTGTAAAAGGAAAACAAACACAAATTATTTTTTTCCCGAAAGTTTTAACCCTTTGAGGTGCAACCCTTTCCCTATGCTGAAAAAAGGGCAGCCGTTGCCATCGCTCGACTTAACAACCAGCAAGATGGCGGACGATCGAAACGTTCATCGCGTGCCACAGATCGAGAGACCCTTTTTTGACTACAGCTGGCTGTGCCGGCACAGCCAACTTCGTCCAAAAAGGGTCTCTAGATCTGTGGCACGCGATGAACGTTTCGATCGTCCGCCATCTTGCTGGTAGCTGAGCTCTTCATCGCTCAAAAAGTCGAGCGATGGCAACGGCTGTCCTTTTTTCAGCACTAGGCAATCTATCCAGCTGATCTCGCATTCTTCCATTTTACAGCAGATGTCAGTGCTGTTAAAAATAATCGTGACCATTTTTTTACGGGAAAGGACGTGCTAAAAAGTAAAGGATTCTCGCGGAGCTACGTCACACGCAACTATTTTTATAGAAATCCACTCTATTCTCCGTGACTGGCAACAGTCAAAACGTCAGAGTTTGGTGTTCCCAGAGCGGAAAACTGCGCGTTAAAGGGTTAATTCTATTTTTAAATCAAATAACACCTAGCATAATACATAAACTTGAAAGTAAAAATGTGGGTTGTTGGTGATTGAGTCCTTTTTTTCTCAAAAAGTTGACTTAGACGATATCACACATTTTGTTTAAAAGTGAAAACATTTAAAATCAGCAAATTTAATTTTGAAGTTCGTTTGAATGGTAAATAATATCGAGTAGTTTCTATTTTGTGTGTACGTATACTTATAATTTTTTAAATGCTCATATAATTCATGTTACTAATGAAATGAGATGGCAATTCTCTTTAAGCAAAACTAGTGGCGGAAATTCATTTATGAAATCGTGGTTTTTCAAAATAACTTTATTTCTATTCATTGAAAATGTTTCATATATCATATGTTATGCATGCTACGTATAACCAATAATTTAAACAAAAAGAAATAATTCACTTTAATAAATAAAAAAAATATATTCAACATTTTGAATTTTGATATATGGAAATTCGTTTTTGAAATCTATAAATAAAATGTGACTGATATTTTGTAAAGGCACTTTTCCTCTTTAGAATTTCTTTAATTTTATCCTTGATGAATAAAATGAGATTTTTCAATACATTTCCGATCAATTAATGCACACTTCTGACTTCTGACTTCTGACTGAAGATCTCAGTTCTGTAATCGATGTATATTGTTGTCCATTTCTATAAGCCATTCGGAAAAGTTCTACCCAAGCATTTTCCATGGGGTTAAGATATAGACTATTTGGATTACTTGGAGGATGGTCAAATAAAGCAGTGTTTTGTTTTTCAAACCAGCTGTTTATATCATTTGAAGCATGAATACGTGCATTATCCTGTATAAAGAAGAAACTGGAGCCATAATTTTGCCATGCAAATAGTAAAAGGTTATTTTCTTATTTTAAGTTGTACTCGAATGTGTTCTGACGACCTCCTAAAAAAATTTCACTTCTTCCGTTATAAGCAATTGCTACCCAAACCATCAAACCTCCACTAATAAAATTTCTCCTAAAGATAGATTATGATTCTCTCCTGAGATCCCTCTAGTAGTACTTTAAACCATCGAGAACGTCTAAAGTAAATGTTTACTCGCCAGAAAATATTAGGTTCTTTCATTTCTGACACATTTCCACATATTCATCTCAGTATTCCAAACGCAGTTGCTCGTAACGCTACGTCAACTTTGAAGCAGCTTTCATCTTTGACCATCTGAAGTGCTTCGAAGGTCTTAAAATTTGACTAACTCTCCTAGAATAGAGATGAGTTCGGGCTCATTTTTTGAAGCCCGAGCCCGAAGACTTTTAATCCGAGCCCGCCCGAGCCCGAGCATTATTATTAAAGTTGGAGCCCGAGCCCGCCCGGGCCCGAAATTTCAGCTAAAGAAAAATAAAATTAACTACTTCATTAAAAGGATACAATAAATTTTGGAGATTCACACACCTTCTAGTCCCCCGTGCCGCTATTTTTTGAAATAAGTACGTCTATTTATCCCATGAATCACTTTTTAAAATCTGTTTCAAGGAGTATGTTCAACAAAGAAGAAATTTCTCACGAGCCCGAGCCCGCCCGAGCCCGAACGCAATCGTGAATTACAGAGCCCGAGCCCGAGTTGGGCCCGGGCTCGGGCTTTCGGGCTCGGGCTGAGCCCGTCTCATCTCTATCCTAGAAGCGACGAGAAAGCATAAATCAGCACAAATCTGTTTTTAACTGCAGCCAATTTTGCGACGCACTTTGAAGAATCCTTCTTCTATCCCTTTCACTCAAGCGTGGATTCCCCTTTCTATTAAAGTTTTCGTTGTAATTCACAGGGTATCTCTTATAATTATATATTACACCAACTGATCTTTTACGTAATAATTTAATAATTTCAGAGACAGATTTACCATATTTCAGATAAGCATCGATTTTGCCTCTTTCAATCTCATATACAACAGGGATCGTTTACCCATCGTGACAAATGGAACTTAAACAGCTTTCCTTCGAGTGAATAACATTTTGTGCAACTTCTGTGCATTGTACGCAGGCTACATTTTTTTTTGTCAAACTTGTCATTAATAACTAATGAGCAACAACAGCTCCACTTTCACAAATCAATTTCCATACAAAAAAAAACATATTTTTTTCCTTGTTTATGGATATGTAAACGAAAATTTCTTTGCATGAATATTTTATTAATAAGAAAATGTGCAGCATAGGACATTTTAACCAATTAGAATGCACAGTTCAATAATTTTTCTAAAAATACTGTCATTTCATAAATCAATTTCCACCACTGTAATTGGCATTGTTTAGAAAAAGAGCATTTTGTGTTCATGAAGTAAAAATAAGATTTAAAGCAAATTGTATAAAATTTCAAAATATTACTGTTTTCAATTGCCCTTAAGTTTTTTTTTTTAGTTCAGAAAATGTCTGCTAAGTGGCACTTTGCAGCATGAAATCAACTCTAAATATTAGTCTAACTAGTTATAAATGTGCTCAAAAACTACTGAAAAAATGTTGAGATTGTATGTTTATTTTGAATGATCCATTTCCAGTGTGTAATTTACTGTTTTTTCAGTTAAAAAATATATCCCTCTATTTTATGTATCACTTTATCAAGAATGTTCAAATATAATTTTCCATCCTGTCCCATGCATATTAGATAGAACTTTAGTGGTATATAGCCGGATATCTGGCGCAGAAGTCGTTTATCCAGTAGTTATGGTTCGGATAGCCGACGGTATTTCGGATATTCACTTTATCAAGAATGTTCAAATATAATTTTCCATCCTGTCCCATGCATATTAGATAGAACTTTAGTGGTATATAGCCGGATATCTGGCACAGAAGTCGTTTATCCAGTAGTTATGGTTTGGATAGCCGACGGTATTTCGGATATTGAAAAATCAGCCGGATAGGCCGGATATCCGTTACATCACTATTTAGAACCCCTTAAATGTCCTCCGCCCAAAGTACCACCCTTTGTAGGCAGATGCCCCTTGTGTAAGCTTACCACAATCCAAAAGATAAACTAAAACTGTGACGTGATTAGGAGTTACATTATACCCCTTCTTCAAAACTTTCTATGAAGCAAAAATAACAATATTATAGATGACTTAATGATCACAACATTACGCATGTTTTTCAGACGGAAGCACGTTACTGTATATAAAAACAACTGTAATTCTTACTTTCTTTTACAATTATTATATATCCACCAGACAGAAAAGAATAGGAAGAAAAAAAAAAAGGATGTAACTAATAGTAGATGCTTGGTTTAGCATGATTTAAACTGCAACACGCCAGGAATAAAATAGTAGAATTTAAAAAATAAAAATGCTAACGCCATGTTTACAACATTATGAACTCGAAAAATTACTCAATAGCACATTCTCATTTAATTAACGCAACAATTTTATCGCCAGACTAGAAGCGAAGTTCAACGTTTCCGCATTCTAGGATAATTTTTCAGTGGAAACGAACAATACCGTACGTAGTAAACAAGCTCATTTTCTCCTGATAGTCCAAGAACTGGTCATACGTTTTGCTCACCTGTTTATCGGTACTTTGAAAAGATTTATTTATTTATTTATTTTTGTGTGTGCAATTTTAATGTTTCTGACGCTGGAATGGGGAATCTGGAAGGGCTTTCCGGGTTATTTTGCGACTGCGCAACGTATGTTTTCAGCAAAAAATTAATTTTAAAAAGATGCTTTAGGCACTTTGTTTGATGTGTGTGTGATTATGGCAACGCTACACTAGGGCGATCTGCCAAGGGGGGGGGTGCCTTAGTAGGAGGACTTTCTAAGGGGTTCTAACGCGTATTCACGTTACATCTGGAGAAAACCTACCAAAACTCCAGACCGTTAGATCGACAGCCGCGCGATGGGACCCGAAACCGGGACCTTCACACTTCGGCCATTTACCATTTTCAGTGGCATAACCACTGTGCCATGGTGAGGCTTTGGCACTTGAAACAGTGAACCATAACTGAAAACATCGGATAATTATTTATGACTCCATAACGAGTTACGTTGATAGTGAGCTTGGATTCTATGGGCTGGGCAAGTGGTAATGAATATTTTCAAGTTATAATGTAACTATAGCTACAATCGAGGTAACTAATAACCAAGCTCAGCAGTATTTTTAAACTCCAGCCCAACCCCTCCCCCACCCCGAAAAAACAAATTCCTGGGTGTGCCACTGTATATATATAAATATTTTATTGGCAGAATCAGAGGGCCAAACAGTATGAAAGTGAAATTACAAGAAACCAATATATGAATTAATGGAATGGAAATTATAACCGCTGGGACATTCCTCAGGGGCCATACCCAGAAGATTATAATTAAAGACAACCAAATAGTAGGATTTCGGTTGTGTGGCATATCAAAAGAGATATTCTCTCTTTTGATAGAGAGGTTAGAGATATGCAGAATTAAATAATGAAGACAGCTTTTTATGCAAGTTTTAAGAATAGCAGATTGAAGAATACGTTATTTTTAAACGGATGATATAGATAACTTTGTTGTGTACGACGAACAATGGCCGATTAAAGGGCAGTTGGGCTTTCTTTTTCCTTAACTGTACATGTACCTTCGGCTTTTCATGAGACTATCAGGGATAGCAGATTGCTTGTTAACTATAAATATTTCCTGAATATGTAACCACTAATAGATTGTGTATGGTGTTTTTTGAATTTCATAGTCTAGACCGTAGTCTAAAGCCTACTTAGTCGAATAGATAATCCGTCCTTGACGTAACGTCAGCTTTACACACACGAGGGAGCTAAGAGGACTTACAGAACAGCTTTAATATTTTTCTTTTCTTTCTTTCTTTCTTCTTTTTTTGTTTTGTTTTTTGAGTATTTGTACCTCAATGTGTAACTTCTGATCATGTATTCCTGTACAAAATATGTGCGTGTAATTAAGCTGTACCACCCCTCAAAAGTTTGTCCTGTGACCGTAACATTATCCTGTGTGTAATTGATTTTAGCTGTTGAAATTCAGTTTATATGTCTGTTCTTTTCTTCTTTCGTAATTTCGAGCATTAGATGTCAGTTTAGGATGATTTCCTCATTATGTCAACTTGGCGAAACTTATTTACATCCGCCGACAAATGCGATGTCACAATCAGCTGATGCGATTTAAAAGTCGTCGACTACTGTTTCACTTCAGTTTTTGTATCCAGTCTGGTTGATCGGTTTCTCTTTCTGCTGAGTGATATGCAGAAAATTTTCTGTTAAAAACGCTCGCAGTTATACGTCCATAATGGAGCAGTTTGGATGCACGGCGGTGTCTGACGAAAAATGCACTTTCACGTGGACAATTAGAAACTTTGCCATGCTTTCGATGACTAAGAAGTCAATCTTAAGCCCAACGTTTAAAAGTAACCTCGGTGAAACCGAGTGGAATTTACAACTGGATTTTCAAAATAAAGATGGCCAGGACTATGTTGAAGTACAGCTCATTCGAGCAAAATCTGAAAGTGCTGATCAGTTTGTGAATATTCGATTATCTATCGTGAATGTTTTTGATGAACTGTACGCACCGTTGAAGCAAGATGTTCTCTACAAAGGCAATGCTAATGACTGCAGAGTGTTGTACTCTGTTAAAATGAAAACTCTCTCGAGTATTTTTAAAAAGTATCGGCTGCTGCCGAACGATTCGCTAACAATTAAATGCGACATGGTCGTGTTTCGAGATCTTTCTACGAAGAGCTACGACTCCATGAAAGAATTCAGAAAGCAATCCGGGAAAAAATCGAAAATTAGCATCATATTCTTAAGACTTATTGAGGTGATTTTGCCGCTGTTTTTTTACATTGTTTTGAATGCTTTATCACGATCTTTAAAACAGTATTTTACGTAATTCAAAAAAAAGTTTCCGAAAGAAGGATTTCCAGTGCCATTCCAGTGAAAGATGGAAAAGTTTCCGAAGATGATGAAGATCAAGTGATCAAATGATAAGATCAAGATGACGTATAGCTTAACACAGTACAGTTTTACTGTAACCTATTTCCCATGCTAGTTTCTAACTCAGAAAGAAGATATTATGGAAGATTAACTCGGATAGCAAATGCAGTACTGACTGTATAAAAAACAACAAAAGATATCTTCACAGAAAATAAAAATTTAATGGGTATTATTTCATTATTTTTGTTGTTGTTACTGTTATTTTGTATTTTATGATTCCATGTTTTTAAATACTTTTTGAAACTTTTATTTGGTTCAAAAAGGGAGATTTTATATATTATAACATGAAATTTATTCATCAATTTTAAAACATCTTCATTAACTACTAAAATATATCTGAGAAAAAAATTGCCTTAGAGCTATATGTCACTTTAATATTTAATTCTGGGAAAATGGAATTAATTGAATCTTGAAATATTTAATGTATATTTTCTTTCTGACAATATTTTTAAATATTCAATTAAAGTCTGCGAAGCCATTTTTTCAAATTCCATCTAAATAGTTAAAATATTGTCAAAATTTTCCAAATTTCAGATACAGTAAATTGTGCATCGTATCAGTGGATACGATGGTGGAGAAAAGCCGACATAAAGTATCTATAACCGTGGGCTATGAATGAAGTAGTCTTTCTTTTAAGAAACGCGGAACGTTGCAAATTCATCCTCAATGTGTGGAGACTGTTTTGAAAGCTCCTGGTGCTACACCAGAGAATTAATATTCTTGGGGATCGACAGGCATGAATTGTACTTCTTAGATCGTCCTCTATTTTTAACCAAATATTTAGATAATCAACTTAATTATAAATGAAACAGTCTAAAGAAAACTATTGTCTATTTTTGATATGTGGATAAATTTTTACATTTATCATTAGTGTTGTTAATTATCTAGAAAATTCAAGGCTCGTTGTGAAACAATGGAAGCAAGAATCTTAGCAGAGGTGTGGCCGTTGGCCCAGCCAAATCTCAAAAATTTGAATTTTCGTTTACAAAATGATAAAGATCAAGATTTTCTGTTAAAATTTCTGAATTTTTCATTTCTTGTGCCTGCCCTGATTTTATTTTATTTTAGTTTAGTTTATTTCTTCCATATTAATAATATATCTAATATTAAATTTTCCAATACTAAGGAAACATGCCATGCAAAAACCTGCCAAATACAGTTCCTCTACAAAAGGGACGAAACTATAAATAAATAAATAAAATGGTGAAATGTTTGGAGCAATAATGTATAATCAAATGATTTTTTTAATTACTTATAATTTTAAGTGAATTAATTTTTTTTAATTACTAATAATTTTAAGTGAATTATTTTTTTAAATTACTGTTAATTTTAAACTTCTTTAAATAATTAATAATCTTAATAATGAACCAAGGACTAATGCTGTAAGAGCTAAAAAGAGGTTCTGGGAGCGAAGGAGCCCTGAAGATTATAGTTCTATGATATTGTATCCCGGAGGTCCTGAAATGGCTCTTTGTGACGTAAGAGCTAAAATTAAGTTTTACCCCGGATGCCATAGACTACTTGCGGCTCTGGTTTGTAACAATTAATTATTTCCTGCTTTAGAAGGATTTTGCTCTACTCTAAATGTACCATACCGAAGAAAGAATTGCAAAAGTAAAATACAAATTGCAAAAATACGAGAAGGACAGGTGTGAACATATTTACGAATCTATCAGTACTTTCTGGAACTTCATGAATTAGTTTTGTTATTTTCTCCATTCTGAATTATTCATTTCTAAAAGCTGAGCGATTGCTCTCTAGCACTGCCAAGCCTTTCAATATCTGCTTGTTAATTTTATATGCATGCTTTGTAAATACATAAGGAAAAAGTCTACTAAATCATTGGTTAGCGTTTGATAATTTCGCAGTTAAAAGTCAATAACGTATCTTTTCTCTCAATAGGTTATTTAACAATTTCTCGTGTTAAAATGTCATTACTTGATCATTCTGTCAAACGAAATCTAACAGGCAATAGTTTAATATACTTATTTGTTTATTTTTTATCTTAAGCAGCGTTTTCTTCTCCGATAAAATGAAACTCAACTTGATAATTTAATAAAAAAATACTACTCAAACAATAATTATTTGAGTGGTATTTTATTGAAGTAGGTAGTCGAGTTTCATTTTATTAAAAATTTTCATTTTATTGAAGATATATATATATATATATATATATATATATATATTTTACATATATAAATGAAAATTTATGCCTGATGTAACTCATAATACTTTTATAAATGAAATATTTCATAAAAATTAAAAACGTTTTTTAAATTTTTGTAAAGCTATGTAATTAATCTGATACTTATATGAGAGGAAGTGGGCAAAATTCTGTTCACAGATTCCTAGTTATTACTGAAAGACACTTGAGCAGTTTTTGTTAAGTGGAAATACAAATATCACATATTATTTTACAAGTGTCACATGAAAATAGTGCGTCTAACATTTATTTTTTATTAGTTGCAGTTGCTTTAATCCAAATTTCTTTTCAATGTTGTTAAAAAAATCCTGAATTTAATAGCGTCATCAGAATTTATTTTAAGCGAGTTCAACTCACCTCCAATCATATTACAGTAGTTCATTTATTTATTTTCAAAGACGAATATATGTAGTTGGGTACGGTGAGCTTAAAATGGGTATGAAAAAGAGGAGGTTTGTATTCATGGGTTGTTTCCTCTCTTACTTATATAATGTTAAACATTAGGCTTTTTATTTGTTTGTGTGTATTACTTTATGCAATGTATCTATGCCTTTCACACCTGGAAAAAAATTATAGATAGATAAATTTCGAATGGAAAAAATAAATTTCTTAAGAGCTGCTTTTATTATAAAGTTGGGGAAAATTGAATGATAAATTTTTTAAACTCAAAAAATACTATATTACAGTCAAGTTTTACTTATTTCTTATCATGACACAAATTATTCAAATTCCAAAAGTATTATGGCCAGACTTAAGAACAGGGATTCCTAACCTTTTCTGGACCACCGCCAGCTTTAGAAGAAAAAAAAATATTCAACACTCATACTTCATTATAGAACTTTATACGAAATAGTAAATATTGTTTTAAATCATATGTACCAATTTATCTTTTTATTTATCTTTTAAATGCTTAAAAAATCCTCCTCCTCCGAAGTAAGCAGATAAAAACTAATATTATGTTACCAAATGCAATAAATAAACTTTTTAATAAGTATAAATCATGCAAACTAATGTGTGAAAATGCAGGTTAAAAAATATTTAATTTAAAAACAATTTATATTTTTAATCAAAAAGAAATGCCTGGTCATTTCACTTCACCATACATTACAACTTTATATGTTCAGTTAAGTGCTTTTTTCGGAGAAGCTACAAATGATGCTTGCCTCTTTCACAGAAAATAAATAAATAAACGAGCAAATTATATGAGATTCAGGAAAATTCCAAAAAACTTTGTTCAACTGTGTGTGTGTGCACTTTTGTCTTTTGTAGCCGACAAACTTCTGAAACATTTACATGTGAAACATCTGCATTGCAGAAGTTGCTAAAGAAAAACATTTAGCGAAACATTGAATCGGTTTAAGAAATATTTTTGATAGGTGTACTGTATGCAGGAATGTGCTATAAAATTCTTGAAATGTATTTTAATAAGTTTACTTTTTCCGATCATAAAATTCATTATTGAGAGAATAGAAAAATTTGAGCAAACTAGCTGTGAAGTTATTGAGTATTAAACAGGTTTACTGTATTTTTTTTAATTCGCCCTTTACAGCAGATTTTTTTTTACAGTTAAAACTAAGAAATCACGCATCCTTTCTGATCTTCTAACACATATTATTTCTTACAAATTCTCAGATTCGTAAAAAAAAAAAGTTTAAAAAACTGCAGAAACTGTCCGAAGTGTTGCAGTAAAATGTTATCTATTACTCTAAATAAGGAAAATGTTAAATTTCCTTGCATGTTTTTACAAACAACAGTTCGAAGACACTTGGCAATTTTTTAAAACTATTTTATTAAACAAAACTTTGACAGTGCATAGCTTTGAAAGAGTTGGAATCTGTTGAAAAGAATTAATTTGAAGAAGGAAGTTGTCCGAAGTCCAAACCATTATTCATGTTTTTTGTTCACTCCATATCCATCTTCAAGTAACCTTCGAGTAGGAATCTGAAATATTCAACAAACATAAGTATAAAAAAATACAGCAGAAGTTTAAGTAAAATATATAAAGCATAGTGAGTGGAAGATTTGCTGGATGTACTTTGGATTATTCAGTTTCCTCATTATATTATTAATAGCACGAAGATTGTGTGAATCTACGTTAGCTTTGTTACTGATTTTTGCATTTACTTATTACACTGTCGAGCATTTTCGCCAATATTTTATTTTCTATCCCTGCGATTAAGTGTATAACATTAAACGATCACGCAATTCTCTGTTACACAGCGCTGATAACCCTATTTCATTATATAAAATATTCGAGAGTTCAATCTCCACTAGTTGTTAAGTTTTTGAGCATCAAAATAATTGAGGTTAATACGTGCGGTCGACTGTATAGTATAGTTAAGTACCCAATATTTTTGTATAATCTATAGGCGATCAGAAATAAAATGTATTGAAATGAATATTCCGTGTTTTAAAGCATTTAATTCCATTTGAAAAAAAACATTTTTTCAACGGATTAGATGGCGAGCTTGTCTATGTTTCATGGATTTGTTTTTAAATAACATAACAAAATTATAAAATTCTCAGACAGAAAAAGGGTTGATACTTTTAATAGAAATAATTTGCTTACGAATTTAGTTTTTGATCGCCTGTCAATATCAGGCTTTCTGTACTGTTTTAGAAAAGAAACTTTTGCATGTTTAAACAAATACAAATTATAAAGTGTGGATTTAAAAGTAATATTTTTGAGACACGCAATGAATCTAATAAAATAGTCTCCTATATTGCATTTTAAGGTATACCATATTTTCAAGCAAATACTTGTAAACTGTTTAAAATATAAATGTATATTTCTAAGATGCATTTGAAACCTCAAAACTTGATGGAAGAACATTGTATAAGTTACAATATTATCTAAATGTGGAAAATTGCGTTGAATTACTGTATGCCTAGTGAAATGAAGATAAATAATAGTAGATGTTTCGTTATAAAAGACATTGGATGAGAAATTTCAAGCATTTTACTTTTTATCCCACCGCCCCATTTCCCCTCTCTGTAATTTTCTTTTTTTATGTTACTTAAAGGTAGAGAGCTCACCTAGCAGTTTCTCAATCTTTTTCCGTTCTTGAAGGAGAACAACAAAACATAGGGGGTTACTTTATTGGTCTTTCACAGCCTTTTAAAGGACAGTAGTAGGCGAAAACCACAGAGAAAGGCTTCCGACAAAGGAAGAAGTTAATGTTAAAAAATTTTATTACTTTTTTTACTCGAGGGAAACTCTTGGGGTGGCTTCCAACATTTATTCATTTTCTTTCCACTTAAAAGTGATGGTATAAAGTTTTAATTTTCAACGATACTTTTCGTTTAATGCTGAAAAATATCCACCACGTTTAAACACACTAATATAAAATTTTTTACCTATTTTCAAAAGATACTTCCCCCACCCCTTCAAATTAAAGCCTCTGGGTGAGTGGCCGACCTTGGCTTAATTCCAACTGCCGGGTTCCCTGCAGCTTTATAGAAAGGCACCTAACCCTTCAACCCGTGAGGACACAACTCTGACATGTTGAGTGCGTACTGTGCGTACTGTTTTGATTCACGAAGCATAAATTTGATTTCAATTAAAAAGAAAAAATACTTGAGGACATAGTTGCAGAAGAATCATTTACTTTTTAGCTCATCGTTTTCCGTATAAATGGTCCATTATTTGTAAAATTGTCAGGATTAGTTTTAACAGCACTCTCATCTGTCGGAAACTGGGAAATACGATGGAAATAATTTGATGTAGAAGAACAACTGGATAGACTGCCTGATGCCTGAAAAAGGGCAGCCGTTGCCATCGCTCGATTTAACAGCTAGGTGTGCGCGCACAGCCGGCTGTGTCAAAAAGGGTCTCTCGATCTGTGGCATGCAATGAACGCTTTTATCGACTGCCATGTTGCTGGTAGTTAAATCAAGCGATGGCAAAGGCAGCCCTTTTTTCAGCATTGGGAAGTGGTTGCGCTTCAGAGTTAATTATAACAGTAAAGAAAAAAAATAATAATAAGATTATTCCTTTTGTTTTATGACGTGGTTTGAACACTGAGGAATATACCACTCACCATTCAATCATGGTCTGCTCATTTCTTGATGAAGTAGCTCAAGGCTGGGTTGTAGGCGGAATAGCCATAGCTGCCGTAGTAAGCACTGGGATAGGCCCCGTAGCCGTAGGAAGCGGCGTATCCTGGATACGCTCCGCCGTAGTAGTTATAGGCATACTGTCCCATAGCACACACCACGAGGGCGACGACAACAAGGAGGGCGAACTGAAAGAGATGGGAGAATAGTCAGTGGACAGTTTTCGACATAGCCGTGATAATTTATAAGACAGTTAGTTTAATAATTAATTTTTTTAATATGATCATTATAATGGTTGCATTTTTAATAAAGATATAGATGCATTTTAAATTTTTTAAATAGATGCATTTTTAGATATTTTAAATGACTTATATTTTTCGCATTTTGCGAAACAAAAAACAATCCTCTAAATTCAGGAGTAGTCTATCAGACGTGAAAATTACACAATGTTTAACGGAAGGTTAATTTGTTAAACGTATATTTAACTGTATGAAACTGTTTTAATAATTTCAGAAAGCTAAATACTTACCAGAGACTGCATGGTGATAGAAGTTATCTTTCTCGGATGCTGAGAACGAATAATTTCTCGGTCCAGACCCCTCGCTATTTATACAAATCGAATGAGCTAATTTTTTCCTGCAAAATGTTAACCAGCTGCGCTAAAATTCAAGGCTAGCACCAAAACTGGAAGAAAAGCAAAACATTTAAAAAAATGGGTGTGGTGTATACAATGTAGTACTCGTTATACGACTCATTAGTGATTTCGTTTTTATTTCGTCTAACAAAAAAACTTGTCATCATGTCTATCAAAACTTGTCATTTCGTCAATCAAAAATGCCATCATTTACGTGTTTGATGAGTGATCCTAGATAATGCTCAAATGTAACCAAAAAAATTGATGATCATGATTAATTAATGATTCTATTTTAGATCATCTTTGGTGGGATCTCATCTTCAGTTTCATGCTTAACGTCGTTAGTTGGAATTTTAGTGCTGTAAGGTAGGTTCGGTTTCACTTTTTAATAAATTGAAATTCGATAGTTTGATGAAGTACATTAAATTTAGATAAAATAAGAAATAAAACAATATATTATACAAAATGTCGTTGAAATATGTATTTACCGTCAAGGTTGGATAAATTTATAGTCATAATTTTTAAAAAATGTATGTTCACGTCAAATATGCTACAACAAAATCTTATGAGTAGGGTAATTCCGGGAGAGTCGCCGCATTCAAGACAGGTGCCGCACGTCTTGTATTACTCGTAGTTGTCGATAAGATAGCGATCAAGCGCACAGTTTAGGTATGCAATGAGATTTCCTTAACCAGGGTACAGCTTGAATTCTTTTTAATGTTTTACCTGTAATTATGCAATCCTTATTTTGAGATAAGCGCATGATTTCTCTATAAGAACTTTTAAACGCGTTATGCTTAAGTACTTTTTTTTACACTAACTAGGGGCCAAGGCCCCTAGACTCGCTACGCTCGCATTTCGTATGAGGCATTTGGCCCCTAAAAAGACTTATTCGTAAAAAAGACATAATTTCAACAAACAAAACCCAAACGTTGGATAAGACAGAATGTTACCGAGCTACACATTGCTTGTTTCTTGCATGTTGCTTGGAACATAAAAATATAAACCTCGCACTATTTGTAATTATGTGAAACCCGTGGTACGCCTTGCGTATTAGCCAATTATTTCGAATTTTCATAATTTGGCGACTTGCGTATATGTATAGTTAATAATTAGTTCTAAGAGACCAGTAATTCTAATGTTTTCTTTGATAAAAACTACGGAACATGAAGGGTAGCTTGCCACCCATGGCGACTTTTCATTATTTGGCGATTGACATATGCTCACAACCTATAATTACTGTTCATTTAAGGTTACCGTAAAACCGTTATCCATATTTTCATTTACATAATTCTTTGCACATTGGCGTACTTAGCACCACGAATTATACCATCTCGCCGCGCTGGCAAATATCCAAAGTGCACTATAATGCTAGAATGGCATAATTAACGCCGCCAAATATTTCTACTGGTAGCAAATAATCCGTATTTTAATCATTTTTCATTTTCAAGATATTAGTTATTCTGTTTTGGAAAAACGAATAGTCGCTCATTCTAAACTCCTATTGTCTAAGCGAACTTACTATTTGAAAATTCTCAACTTTGTGTAACACACTTTGAGTTATTTATTTCATATACTTTTTAATTTGGCGTAAAATGGGCGTAATTCTAACTCATGTTTGGAAATTTCACGTGATTCTAAATACTTGGAAACGCTTTGTTGCAAAGGAATGAATGATTTTTATGCCAAATCTGGCAACCATTATGTTTATTTTTTCAGTTTTTTATTAATATCTTCTAAAATAATGCGATTTTCGAAATTTAAGTTAGCTTAGCAGGTTCCTCGGAATTTTTCGAATCTGTGGGGACCTTAGTCGAAACTCAAATCCCCACGGTTTAGGAGGAGATACGTCAACAAGCTATTGACAGCGCCAGCGACAGCGGCCTTTACTTTTTTCTGAATAGAGAGATTACTGAATGCATGCATAATTTCTAAGTCAAAACTAAGAGTAGTAATTGTATAGAGTACTCTGTATATGGTTACGCCATTTTTCGTTGTGAGGGCAGTCAACAGGGATGTGTTACGTCTGTACCGTACAAAAGATGCCACACTGCCATTCCTGTATACATGCCGTAGTTTCTTTTGAACGGGACGCCGCAATTATTAAAATTTTAATTTCTCTCGCTGTCCTATTTTTTTTATGTTACCGAATTTATATGTTACTGGAGTGCATTTGCTGAATTTGATTGAGTGTTATTAACATTTTTTTTCTTTTTACAGAAACTGAACAAGTTAAGCATGTTATTATTCCTTAATTGTAATTGTAATAATTTTGCACTTTAACGTTCTGGCTTAAATGAAATATTGTTTTTAAAAACCGGATAAGCTATTAATTTGTTTACATATTTTATTAGAAACGCCCACATAAAAAATAAAACAATGTTAAAACAAATAAAACAGTTTAAACACTATTTTACACTTCTATCCCTCTCAAATACACTGATGTTACGTTGTTGATGAAACAATAATTAAAATTCAATTAAAAAATATTAGAATTAATTTTAGCAGCGAACCATGTAGTATAGATTTAAACCTACTAGTACGTCTCTTTATACTAATTAAGTATCTTTTTGTTGTTAAATAGGTAATTATAGTTCAGACATGAAAATTTTATCAAGTATTTTTTTAAGCCCTAGGGTGCTATTTCGCTCAATCCCAGAATTTTGTCTACTCATTTTTGTCTACGCGATCTTGTAGACAGGTTTTGTAGATATGAACTGCCACTTTGAAGATCTTTCCAAATGTGTTTGACAGATAACGTGGTTGGGGGTGGGGGGTGGTGCATTAATAAAATGTTGAAAGTCTCACGAGGTTTGCAATTTTTGATAAGTGATCGCTAAGTTTGGCCAAAACGCGATAATTTACTATTAATAAATTACAAGTACAGTTAGTAAATGCCTGGCGAAGAGAGTAAAACAGATTTGGTAGGCGATTTTAATATGAATTTCAATTCCGAAGAAGCGTTTTATAGAACAGAGAAGACAAATACGCTAAACTCATAGATTATGATACACTTTCCAAACGGCATTTATAAAGTTGAAGTATAATTTAACTATGCCTGCCGAAAATTGTTAAACCATTTTGGTAGGCGATTTTAATATAGATTTCAATTCCGAGGAAGTGTTTTATGGAATAACAAGAACACGGCTGACTTATGGATTGTGATGCCCAATCCAAACAGTATTTAAAATGTGGAAGTATAGTTGAAATACATACACACGTTACATACAATACATACACACGTACACCAAAAATCACAAAGCTTGGCGACTTTTGGCATAATTCTTGAGGAAGGCACGGGATCGCGGTTTGAAATGGATGAATGTCTCTAAAATTGCTATTGACCGTAATGTATGGGAAATCTTTTGGGTGTTCTTGTAGCAGAACTATAAATGATAAAGACACTTTTTTCGACGGAGTAATTCATTTTGTAACCTTAAACAGCATATATCACTTCTGAGTCGTTTGAAATAGCCTAATACCTCTAAAATACGTTTTAATGAATTTCGACCCTTAGAGCGTATTTAGACATTTTGGGGGGCCCTGTAGATAAACTGTCAAGTCGAATGGAACCGAAACGTTAGGAGCACAAGTACATGTTACAAAAATCCTAAATATAAAGTTTCAACATTCTGCATCTAATAGTTTTGGAGATATGCGAGTTTAATGAATTTCGGCCCACAGAGAGCGTAATAGGATAATTCAGAATCACACAGAAATTGATCTCTAAAATAAAAATTTCACCTGTGGAATGATCACACACATCTTGAAGAAGAATATGCAAATTACAGGAAACCACCAGATGGCGTGGATGGTACGTCACAATGACGAGAGTGTAAGAGAGGGGTATATAAGGAATGGTGGCAAAGAAGTAAAATTGTTCACAAGCGCTGTGAAAGCCTTTCAGTGCAAAAACCGCATAGTTATGACACAAAGGAGGCATTTGGATGATGTTTTACGTGGCAGAATTATCGGACGACTGGAATGTGGACGTACCCAGCTGGAAGTATCCGAGGAACTTCGAATCGCCCAGAGTGTCATCTCCAGGCTTTGGCAACGATTCCAAGATGATGGTAATGTGAGTAGACGTTACAGCACAGGTCGCCCCCGAGTTACAACGCCGAATGAGGACCGCTATTTGGCAGTTACTGCCAAAAGAAACAGACGGAGTACAGCATCAGACCTGTCTCGTCAACTCTCTTCAACTACCGGTACGACAGTTTCAAGGCAGACCGTGTACAGACGCTTAGGGCACATTGGTCTATATGCTCGTAGGCCTGTCAGATGTGTTCCACTTACCGCAACTCACTGTCGCCTGCGATTAACCTGGAGTAGAGAGCGTGCATTGTGGACACCGCAACAGTGGTCTTGTGTGATGTTTTCCGACGAGTCCACGTTTAGTTTGGAGTCTGATTCTCGCCGGACATTCATCTGGAGAGCGCCAGGTACCCGTTACCACCAAGAGAACACCATTGAAAGACACCGTTACGGTGGTGCAGGATGGCTCGTTTGGGGAGGAATTATTCTTGCTTCCAGAACTGACCTGCATGTTCAGAGTGTAACGATGACAGGCCACATCTATCGGGATGTCATTCTGGAACAACATGTACGTTTGTTTCGGGGCGCCATGGGTGCTGAATTTGTGTTTATGGATGACAACGCCCGTCCTCGCCGTGCAAACATTGTAGACGAATGCCTTCAATCGGAGGATATCACCCGTATGCATTGGCCAGCATACTCACCGGACTTGAATCCAATAGAGCATGTGTGGGATATGCTTGGCCGACGAATTGCAGCCCGTCAACCCCCTCCCACCTGTCTACCGGAACTTCGGAGTGCATTGCTTGATGAGTGGTGTAATATTCCCCAAGATCAGATTGATCATTTGATACTCAGCATGCCTAGGCGTTGTCAGGCCTGTATTGCATCGTCCGGGAGACATACTCCGTATTAACCATCCTACTAACCATGTTATACTGTTTTTTGTAAATAGGTTCTTTTTTGAAATTTGGTCAAGGGAGTAAAACTTGCAATTTTTATTAATTATGTCAAACATATAGCATCTTTTTTGCTCTTTACTTTTTGTTTAATAAACAGACTTTACAAATAAGTCAAATTTGTTTTGCTTCTTTCTCTTTCTTTGCCTGAACTTCATTATCCTTAATTTATGGACATGAGTGTATTTCGAAACTTTTGGCGGCCCAGTAGATAAACTAACCCGTCAAATGAGGCCGAAAGGGGAGGTGCACAGCTAGATGTTACAAAAATCCTAAATATTAAGTTTCAACTTTCTACATCCAATAGTTTTTTAGATATGCGGGTTTGATTAATTTCGGCCCATAGAGCGTAATGTATTTCGAATTTTTTGGACGGTCCTGTAAATAAACTATCCAGTCGAATGGGAAAAGTGGTCCAAATAGTCTCGCCGTTGTTCAAAATGGATTGCAGACGCATTTATATCATCGTGCATGATTGCGTACGATGAGATGCATCGAAAAAATTCTTAAAATTATATTTAGAGGTAGTCAAAATCGGTTTTTGGCCCCCGAAATTTTTCAGGATCACATTACTTCCTATACTCCGTACAAGGAAGTAACAGGGGTCCAGATCTAGTTTGTAAGATTTTATAATACATTTCCTAAATTTAGTTTATATATATAGATACTACAGTTTCTAGAAGATTGTAAGATTTCAGAATACAGTTTCTAGATTTTAGTTTGTAACATTTAATAATACAGTTTCTAGATTTTAGTTTGTAAGATTTCAGTTCCTAGGTTGTAAGAGTTTTATAACAAATTTCTAGATCTATGTACAGTACATGCATGTCCCTTGTGTATGTCCCTTATGCAGACAATAAATAAATAAATGAACAAATCATGTCAGATTCAGGAAAATTTAAAAAAAAAATCCTTTGCTGCGTATTCACTTATTGTCTTTTGTAACCGACAACCTTACTTACTTACGAACTATGACAGTTTACACGTGAAAAAAATTTCAAGCATACAACCGCATTGCAAAAATTGATAGAGAATAACATTTAGCGAAACAATGTATAGGTTTAAGTCGACCAGGGACGTAAAATTCGGTCAAAAAATCGATTTTTTTAAATTCCATGAAATACTATAAACTTTTACCGTTCTAACCATATATTACACTTGTTTATCGGGAAAAATAGTAGTAATTAGAAATTTTTGTACTTCCCCTAGGGCCTAGGCACTTCTTAGTTTATACGCCATCTAAAAATCTTAAAAGTGGATTTTACAGGTTTGTGTTCCTTTTTCTCAATATCTATTAAACTTATGAACTCAGTTTTTAAATGACAGATATGTCATACTATATTACATACTTTAACGTGGTGGTTTATTAATATATTCAGAGTTATTCATTTTAGGCTTCAAGATCCTATCAAAAATGGAAATTTAAAAGTGATTTTCAGTAAAAAAGTAATAATATTTTTTTATTTAGAAAAGTACTGACGTGTTAAAGTATGTAAAAAATGTTATTCTAATTGCTGTAAAAATTTTGTACTGTTATCTTTTACAATTTCTGAGAAAAAGCACATAAAGTTCATGAGTTTAACACGGTGAAGATAGGGCTTACCCGGTCCCCTTAAGAATTAATTTTATTGGTGTACTGTATGCAGGAATGTGCAGAAAAACTCTTAAAATATATTTTACGGTTTCCCTCAATTAGTTTATTTTTTTTATAAAATCCATTATTAAGAAAATTCAGAACTTTGAACAAACTACCTGTGAAGTTGTAAAGTTTTAAAAGGGTTTACTGTATTTTTTTCAAATGTTTTTATCTTTTACGATATTTTTTACAGTTAAAAATAAGAAATCCCAAATAATTTCTGACCTTCTAACACAACTTATTTCTTACAATTTCTCAGATTCGTAAAGAAAAGCTTTAAAAAAAAAATGCAGAAACTGTCACAAAGTGTTGCAGTAAAATGTTATCGATTACTCTAAATAAGGAAAATGTTAACTTTTTATGCATACTTTTATAAATGACAATTTGTAGACACTTGGCACTTTTTAAAAACTATTTTATTAAACAAAACTTTGACAGTGCATAGCTTTGAAAGAGTTGGAATCTGTTGAAAAAAGTGACTTTCGAGAAGGGGAAGTTGTTCTACGTCCAGACCATTATTCGTGTGTTTTTGTTCACTCCATATCCATCTTCAAATAACCTTCGAGTAGGAATCTGAAATATTTAACTAACATAAGTAAATGTACAAAAAAAAAAGACGGCAGAAGTTAAAGAAAAGTAAGTAAAATAAAAGGATCGTGAACAACAATTTTACTAGACGTACTTTGGATCATTCCGTTTCCTCATTATGTTATTTAATAACATGAAGATTGCATGAATTTACTTCAGCTTTGTTACTGATATGTGCACTTACTTATTATACTGTCGAGCATTTTCGCCAATATTTTTTTTCAGCCCTTGCGATTAAGTGTATAACAATAAACAATCGCGCAATTCTCTGTTACACAGAGCTGATAACCCTATTTCATTATGTAAAATGCTCGAGATCTCAATCTCCACTAGTTGTTAAGTTTTTTACCGTCAAAATAATTAAGGTTACTATCGTGAAGTCGACGGTATAGTACTTAAGTACCCAAATTTTTATGTATAATCTAGACAACAGAAAACAACAAATACAATGCAAAGAACATTTCGTGTTTTAAAACTTTTAATTCCGTGGGAAAAATATATTTTACAATGGGATAGATTGTGAATTTGTCAATGTTTCATGGATTTGTTTTTAAAATGACATAAACAAAATTATAAAATTCTCAAACAGAAAAGGGGTTAATAATTTTAGTATAAATTGTTTGTTTGCGACTTTTAGTTTTTGACTGCCTGCCAATCTCATGCTTTCTGTGCTGTTTCAGAAAAGAAACTTTTACATGCTTAAGCTTAAACGAATACAAATTTATAAATTGTCGATTTTGTCAAAATATAAATGTATATTTCTAAGATGCATTTGAAATTTAAAACGTGATGAAAGAACACTGTATAAATTACAACATTATCTAAATGTGGAAAATTGCGTTGAATTACTATAGGTCTAGTGAAATGAAGTTAAATAATAGTAAATGCATGGTTATAAAAGAGATCTCATGAGAAATTTCAAGCATTTTACCTTTTTATTTTTACTTCTTCCCCCCCTCCGATTTTTTTTTTTTTGGGGGGGGGGATGCTACTTAAAGGGAGAGCACTCTCCTACCAATTTCTCTACTATTTTCCGTTCTTGAATAAGAACAACAAAACATATGGGGTTACTGCTTAATAGCATTTTAAACGGCAGTAGTAAGAGGAAACTACAGAGAAATGCTTCCGCCAAAGGAAATGCCTTGGAGAGACGATGATTTTTCATTTTGAGTCTAGCTCCTCACAGTAACTTGCTAGAATAGAAATGTTACGAATTTTTATTACTGTTTACTTGAGGAAAACTTTTGGGGTGCCTTTCACCATTTATTCGTTTTCTTTCCACTTGAAAGTGATGGTAAAGTTTTAATTTTCAACGATACTTTTCGTTTACTGCTGAAAAAGAGCCGTCACGTTTAACGCACTGATTTAAAATTTTATACCTATTTTTAAAAAGATACTTTCCCCCCCTCAATTCAAGCCTGTTTGTGATTGGCCTGGTGCCTGGCTTCAATAATTCTTACTGCCGGTTTCCCTGCAGCTTTATGGAAAGGCATCTAACGCCTTAAACTGTCAGGACACAACACTGACATGTTGAGTTGACTGTTTTGATTCACGAAGAATAAATTTGATTTCATTAAAAAAAAATACTTGTGGACATAGTTGCACAAGAATCCTTTACTTTTTAGCCCATCGTTTCCCGTATAAATGGTTCATTATTTGTAAAATTGTCAGGATTAATTTTAACAGCACTGGCATCGGTTTGAAATTGGGAAATACGATAGAAATACTTTTATGTACAAGAACAACTGGATAGACTGCCCAATGCTGAAAAAAGGGCAGCCGTTGCCATCGCTCGGTTTAACAGCTAGGTGTGCGCGCGCAGTCGGCTGTGTCAAAAAAGACCTCTCGATCTGTGGCACGTGATGAACGATTTGATCGACCGCCATGTTACTGGTAGTTAAATCGAGCGATGGCAACGGCTGCCCTTTTTTCAGCTTTGGGAAGTGGTTGCGCTTCAAAGAGTTAATTATAACAGTAAAGAAAAAAAAATATAATAAGATTATTCCTTTAGTTCTATGACCTAGTTTGATGACTGAGGAATATACAACTCACCATTCAATCGTGGTCTGCTCATTTCTTGATGAAGTAGCTCAAGGCTGGGTTGTAGGCGGAATAGCCATAGCTGCCGTAGTAAGCACTGGGATAGGCACCGTAGCCGTAGGTAGCGGCGTATCCTGGATACGCTCCGCCGTAGTAGTTATAGGCGTACTGTCCCATAGCACACACCACGAGGGCGACGACAACAAGGAGGGCGAACTAAAAAAGATGGGAGAGTAGTCAGTAGACAGTTTGCAACATACTCGTGAAAATTTATCAGACAGTTAGTTTAATAATTAATTTTTTTAATATGATCATGAATGGTTGCATTTTTAATATAGATATAGATGCATTTTTAAATTTTTTAAATAGATGCATTTTTAGATATTTAAGATGACTTATATTTTTCGCATTTTGCCCCCCCCCCAAAAAAAAAAAACTCTAAATTCCATCATCCATCCATTGATAGTCCATCAGACGTTAAAATTACACAGGGTTTAACGGAAGGTAAAAGTATTAGAAATATATAATAATTTGAGAAACTGAGATTTACTTTTAAAAAATATTGTTTCGCATTGGTTGAACGTATATTTAACTATATCAAACTGTTTTAATAATTTCAGAAGGCTGAATACTTACCAGAGACTGCATGGTGATAGAAGTTATCTTTCTCGGATGCTGAGAACGAATAATTTCTCGGTCCAGACACTTGGCTATTTATACAAATCGGATGAACTAATTTTTTCCTCCAAAATGTTAACCAGATGCGCTAAAATTCAAGGCTAGCACCAAAACTGGAAGAAAAGCAAAACATTTAAAAAAAATGGGTGTGGTACATACACTGTAGTGCTAGTTATACGACTCATTAATGATTTCATTTTTATTTTGTCTGACAATGAAACTACGTCATCATCTACCTTTGAGGAAGATCGAAGAACCGTTTCGTTTAGTTTAAAAAATGAAAATATTGTTTCTTCATTATTAAGGAATAGTACATTTTAGGAAATTATGAATATTTGTTGGTGCCCCCCCCCTACGCCTGCGGACACAATCACGTGATATTAACTAAACACTATACTAAGTGTTAACGCGCGTTTTATGAGTGATCCTAGGTGATAAACGTTCAAATTTAGCAAGAAAAAAAAAAAAAAAAATGATGAGCATGATTAAGTAATGAATCTATTTTAGACGATCTTTCGTGGGATCTCATCCTGGGTTTCATGCTTAACGTCTTTAGTTGGAATTTTAGTGCTTTAATGGTACGTTCCTATACACTTTTTAATAAAGTAAAATTCGATATTTTTGACGAAATACATTAAATTTATATCAAATAAGACTTAAAACAATATATTATTCGGAATGCCGTTGAAATATTTATTTACTGTCAAGGTATGATAAATTTATAGTCGTAATTTAGAGGGGAAAATTATATATTCACGTCACACATTGTACAACAAAATCTTATCAGTAGGATAAGTCCGGGAGAGTCGCCGCAACCCGGACAGATGCCGCACCCCTTGTATTTCTTGTATTTGTTGATAGATAGCAGTCAAACGCACAGTATAGGTATTCAATGAGATTTCTTTAACTAGTGTATATCTTGAATCCTTTTAATGTTTTACCTGTAATAATGCAATCCTTATTTTGAGATAAGGGCATGATTTCACTATAAAAACTTTTAAACACGTTATGCTTAAGTACTTTTTTTGCACTAATTACTGAATCCATGTGTAATTTCGAAGCGAGAACTAAGAGTAGTACCTATATAGAGTACTCTGTATTTGGTTACGCCATTTTTCGTTGCGAGGGCAGTCAACTGTAATGTGTTACGTCTCTACTCAACAAAATGGGATAGTTGCCGTACTTCCATTCCGGTATAAGTGTTATTAACATTTTTTTTTCTTTATACACAAACTGATGAAGTTGGGCATGTTATTAGTCGTTAGTTGTAATTGTAATAATTTTGCGCTTTAACGTTCTGGCTTGAATGAAATGATGTTTTTAAAAATCGGTTAAGCTGTTAATTTGTTTTCAGATTTTATTAGAAACGCCCGCATTAAAAAATATATAAAACAATGTTAAAACAAATAAAAAAATGTAAACACTATTTTACTCTTTTTTTCCTCTATAATACACTGATCTTATGTTGTCGATTAAACAAACAACAATTACAATTCAATTGAAGAATATAAGAATTTAATTTTAGTAGTGAACAAAGTAGGCAGACTAGAGACCTGCACGGGCCTGAAAATTGAGTCCCGGCCCGGGCCCGTAACACATTTGAAACAAACATCACGGCCCGGCCCAGCCCGGCCCGTACGGGCCCATAATTGAGGAATAAAAACTCGAAAATTCCAGAAATTAAAAAAAATATAAAGACGAGCAAATAGATCGATAAATAAATATTTTTCAGGCATTTTATATTAAGTTATTAATGTTAACTACTACATTAAATTAATACTAATGTTAAAATAACCACCATTTATATGCATATATATTCTGAAATGTGGAATATTTTTAATTAGATGTTAATTCATAAAGTAGAATAAAGTGGAAATCTCCGGTCGACCTGGAATCGGAACATAGCTCCATCAGCAAGGTCTGGCGCCATCATAGGCGCCACTAATGGTATACAAAAGGAAAACAGACGGTTATGACAACTTTTTCTAAGTGCAACAAAATTTGCATACTTTCCCACATCAGTTTGCTGGTTGCAGGAAGGGTAGGGACAAAAAAAAAAAAAAAAAAACTAGACACGAGTCTGGCCCGGCCCGACCTGGCCCGTTGACAACAGATTTATTATTCCCGTACCCGTACCCGACCCGCGGGCCGGGCCGGCCCGTGCAGGTCTCTAAGGCAGACTAATATTGATTTAAACCTAGTAGTACGTCTCTTTATACTAATTTAGTATCTTTTTGTTATTAAATAGGTAATTATTGTTCCTACATGAAACTTTTTTTGAGTATTTTTTTTTTTTAAAGCACTACGATTTTTGCCAAATATATCTAAGTTTTTTCTTCATTTTGTATAAACTATTTGCTCTACAAACCTGGTTCTTGTTTTATTTCATGAAAATGTTGTTGCTTTGAACTTTTACTTTCAACAAAACCAATATTTAATGACATTCACTATTTTTTAGGTCAGTTTGTGAATCATACCACCAAAATCTGCATTTTTGTAAAATTAGTGAAAAAAGACAAATTAAGAATTTTAAATAATTTTGACCGTCTTTTGTATTATTTGCATCAAAAAACAAAAAATAAATCAAGAATTTTCATAACTTAAACTATAATTCGTGAAATATTTTTATTTATTTGGTATGCCTTTCTGTGCTTCAGAAGAAGGATCTTGATTCGTATTTCAGTTGAAGCACGTCTAAGACAAACCTCTCAAATTCTCTTTAGTATAGGTATGCTTTATTACAATGCTATTTTTGTTATTATTTACTTCTATAATGGATATGGGTGCCCATACGTATCGGCAAGGTGGGTCTATGCCTCCCCTAGCTCCCATATTATCGTTATGATTTACATACTGGGTAACACAGAAGTGTTTCAACACTAACACGTAATATCTATCCGGTGCAGCACACTTGACGTGCAATAAGTCTCCCAAGACAAGAATTTCGAAAACAAAGCATGGATCTCATGAAAAGTAGATTTTTAAAATTCTGATTTAGAGGGTGCTGTTGTTCACTGGGATGGAAAAATGCTTCTCATATTTTGAATAATGTAGGGAGAATAGCGATTTTAATTAGCTGTGACAATGAAGAACAGTTAATAGGAGTTCCTCAGTTTGAAAATAATGTGAGAATTACTCTTAGGTAAAAACTGTATTTATAGCAGTTGAAGAATGAGAGGCAGTTGGTAAAATTCAGGATAAGTGTTTTGATACCACTGGTTGCTTTAGGGGAACGTGCATTATTTCTTGCAGCAATTACTGGATCGAAATCTTCTATATTTACCTTGTCGGCATCATGTTTTAGAAATCATCCTAAAATCTGTTTTGATTGCAAAGTAGGCAAAGCTAAAGCTCTTTATCCAGACTTTTTTTTTAATTTCAGAATGGCTGGTCTGAGTTGGACAAGACAAAGTACAAAACTGCTATTGAAGATGAAGCTATTACATAAAAAATATAAAATTTGGAAGAAATTTCAAATTTTCTTGCAGAACATTTAAGAAATCAACAATTCTGGGATAACTATAAATAATTAATTCAACATTGCTTAATTTTTATAGGAGTCTCCCCCAAATAGACATTTCTTTCAGAGTACCTGGTGCTGTTCATTATGCCAGGTGGATGTCTAAGGCAGTTTATTGTCTCAAAATACTTCTTTTCAGACATCAGGTCTCATTAACAGATTTAGAAAAAGGTGGTATTACAGACATTTGTTTATTTATAATAAATATTCATCTGATGCCGTGGTCCAACACTCCCACTAAGATTTTAGCCTCAATCAAGACTTAAGATTATTAAAATCACTTGTTCAATACTGAAAATTTAATAAAGAGGCTGCAAACAAAGATGTATAAAATTATAAGCCATCTTTGGTATCTTAATTTGAAGCAAGTTGCTTTTTTTTTTTTTTTTTTTTTGACACTTTCGGAAAAAAAAATCAAAATAAGCATGGTTGTAAAATTGATTGCAATTGAAAAAGAAAATGATGATGCTAATGATAAAGATGTAAGAGCAACACTGTTTCAACGAAGTGGATCATTTATTGGACAAAGAAGTTGATATTTTTATATCATCTCGAACAGTAATTTTTTTTATGAGATTTAATTTTAATACGCAATTTTCGAATACTGATCCCGATGTATAGCGTGAAAATCAGTATTATTTGAAAGAAAAAAAAACTGAAAGCATTTAAGGTTTTTTTATGACTCAGCTGAAAGGGGTGTAAAATTAATCCAAGGATTCAATTCCTGTTTTACTGATGATGAAGAACAAAAGTAGTTTTTACAATAGGTAGTATTCGAATATAGAAAACCTTTTCAAGACTCTTCGAAAGCTACATTATCAAAGCCTTTGCCACATTAACAAAAAATTGTAGACAATAATAATTTATTTTCTTTATAATGTGCTTACTTTTAGATACTTTAATAATCAAACATATCTGAATATTAGTCGTTCTCAATTTTATGTCTTCTTATAGTTTCTGTTAATTGTCTTACTTAAATTTCATTTTTTTTATTTCAGATTTTTTTTTATTATAACCTTTATTTGGTACACAAAAAAGAAAAACAAAAGGAGGAAAATACGAAATAGAATTCGAATTTTGAATTTTATTTTAAAAAAGCCAACTTTTAGAATTCGAATCATATTTAGTCCTGAAAAAAGCATAAATATATACTTTTTTCAGGACTAGATATGATCCGAATGTTACCCGCTCTGAGTTTTGGAAATGGGCAAATAATCTAAAGTTATTTTCACGGTAAAATTTTCATGCAATTTTTAAATTATAAAAAATAAATAAAAATTTTAATAGGGAGATTTGCAATTATTAAAAAAAAGGCTCCTAAATTTCATACAAGCTTTAATATGAAACATATTTTATAATAGCTCAGTGTTTTAAATGATTAATATTATAGATGGATTGCAGTGAAAACTGGAATAAAGTGGACGGGATTTGACATCACAGCCGCTTGGAGGGTTAAATCTGTAAGTTTTTACATAAAAGTGATGTGTGGCTAATGAAGACAGGAAGTTTTCTTATGAGTCGAGACCAACATTATGTTTCTAGACTCAATTTTATCTATTTTAGGATGGAAAAACTGCTTTTTGCGAAAAACCGCTGTTTTTCTAAACTTTAACCTCAATGCGGCACGGGTTAATATTATGCAAATGAGCCGAAACTTTGCCAATTTCATTTTTGAGCCTGTTGGCAACTTTTCGGGGGGGGGGTGACCCCCCCCCAAAAAAAAAGATTCAACAGCTGATTTCTTATGACCACCCTAATGTGCAGCCTGGGATTTTTTGTACGAATTCAAGAAAATATGCTGCATAAGTACCGGAATCACCTTACATCACAAAGTAGCTTGCGTATATTGTACTGTTACAAAAGTTGTATAAATCAAACTAACTGTAGCATCGCTTAAACTCTTGGAGAGGATTCAAAATTTGCATAGAAATCCTGAATTTAAAAAAAATAAAAAAACCTGTTTTCCACTTAAAAATAGCTTTGAAGTCCTACTATGTATAGTTACGCTGATACCTGACTCACTCTGTAACCATTCCAGACAACCACTTCAATATAAATATTTTACCGCCATTACACTAAAATTAAAATTGTTCAAAAAGATTAAAAACAGAAAAAGCGTGATAGCATTTACACCGTTTATACGATTCGCTTGAAAGTTTTCATAAATATATCTATTATATAAATGTGGAAGTTTGTTTGTTTGTTTGTTTGTTCGTCCGGAAACTCCTCCCTCACCGTTCGACCGATTAGCTTGAAATTTTGCACATACATGTAAAACGACATAGAATAGCCCGTAGGCTGCTTTAAAATTCTGGAAATATATCCGTTCCCTAATTTTATACGATTTCTCGCAATTTTCAGGGTAGAAAGATACTCAAATGTCCGATTTCAGTAGATTCGTGAGCATAGTTAGCAAAGTTAGATTTATTTATTTATTACTTTCAATAATTCAAGTGAGACTGATGTCATTTTGATGTCACGAGTGTAAAAATGCATTAAAAATCCTAATGAGGTTAACAAGTTTTGACAAAAAATTACACCACAAGCGAAATAATAAACTTCCATCCAGATTATCAAATGCTGTAGAAATAAAATAACGTGTTTTTTTCTTTTTCTTTTTTCACTAATTCATGTTAGATATCGCATCTGAGAATGCGATAACCTCATTTTTAAACTCATGATGTCATTTTGAAGTAATGAGTTTAAAAACGAGTTAGAAATCTAATTACAATTAAAGGCTTTGACGCAAAAATTTACTTTTATAAAAATTCAAAGTATTTTGTTTAATGCCTGTGATACCCTTAGCGATTTTTGAGCTTTAGGATTTTTCAGCAACCATAATAACTTGCATTTTTTAAGATCGTTGGAAATTCAAATGTCGCCCCAAGATGCAAAATACTCATATATCCCGCGGTAGTTTCAGCAAAAGGACTACTTGAACTTTTTGACATTTTGTTTTCGCATAGATAGTCACGATTATATTTTAGTAAAATATCCGTTCCTACCGTGCGAAGAACGGGCACGCAGCTAGTATAAAAATATAGAAAACAATCTTCGCTCTTTTAAAAATCTGAAAATCTGCCAGTTCCCTCATTTTTAAGCGATTTTTTGCTATTTTCATCTCCATTTTATTTCCGAAAGTATAAAAAGTGAATCTTTTGCATGACAAAATGAGCTGTTGCAATCATCATATTCATCCCGGTCATTAGGCTCTGAAAGGAAAGTTTGATTCCATTTTTTTTTTTTTTCTCACAAATAAATCGTCTGCATGGATACAAAAAAGGCTGTATACACAAAACGAAATCTTTCAAGTGTCAAAAGTTTCCGCGCGTTTCCAGACGAGCATGAAATTCGTTTTGGGTATATAATTAAAATTGAATATGAAATTATTTATTTTAGGTGGACAAAGATGAAATATATTAAGTATAGGCATATTTTGGTCAAATGTTTTTCCTAGCGTCCGTTTAATTGCCTCCACAACGGGCTTTGACTTCTAGTAAATAGATATTTTCATAAGAATAGAAGTTTTCAACTGGCGGCCAGCATAGCCTTCTGGGTAAATAATTTCCAGCATCAAATTAGATGCTCTTATTCATCCATAGTAACTCTGTCGTAATTGCAGAGCATTGATTTCAATTCTCTCGCTGAACATTTTGTGTACTAGCCCTCCAGGTGGTGTAGTGGCTTAAGAACCAATCTATCACTCCTTGGGTCGGGTCGATTCCCGGCCTGGGCTTGGATGTTAACTCGTCTGCCCTTTCATTCGGGGTATTGTTGGCCTACGATTGGGTGCCCCCATAATAGAGAATGGCCAATACCTCCTGACCGTTGTAAGGGTGAATACCTAATACCCGTCCTTTAAAATATATATATATATATATATATATATATATATATTGTGTGTTTTGCAAAATCTCCTCGAGTTTTGTAATCTTTATGGTTTCATGTAAGTTTTAAATAATTGTATACTTGATACAAATAAAATTATTTAAAATTTACGTGAAACCTTAAGTCTGGAATATAGATACTCTGAAACTTTTTAATAGACAATTAAGGTTCTTAAAATGTCCACCTCTTGTTTCATTCACTTGTTTTTGTTTTATGTAACTTGATTTAAGTTGGCCAGTTACGATCATGGTCGTAAACTACCTTCCCCCAAAGTACAGGATGTGTCACAATTCCCTCCCGGGTTTGGAAGGCTTACAAAAATATATATATATTATCAATACAGCGATAAAGCTGACTTTAATGGAGAAGGAAATATTACAAGCTTTATTTAACAACAGTCCAATATGTGAAACTTTCGTGAGAGCGACGGATTAATGGAATTTTGTTAATTTGTTGGCGGGGGTGGTCAGTTAGAAGATTGCGACATTTGTGGAACTTAACTTGTAATCTTCTTTCTCAAGGAAAGTCAACTTTCTTTCTATACTGGTCATGCAAATTTTTATAAGCCATCCGATCCCGGGTGGGAATTGTGACACACCCTGAATTTTTTAAATTTAAATTTTAATAAAATTCTGAGAAATGTTGGGATTGTTTCATTGTTTTTTATCTCTCCGACAGAACTTCTGTTCCTACTTTATTTTTTACGTATGACAAAAGATCATTTATCTAGATATTCCTCAAATTTTTTGAATTTGTCATAGTTTATTTGCTTTAAAACTTGCTTTTTGGTTTTCCCCGGCCAAAAGCAACCACCAACTTCCTTTTCGATTTTTTTTTTTTTTTTTTTCATTTCACATTGTGACTGGATCACATCAGTGTGCCGCTCCAACACTAAAATGCCTTCTTTCATAGACATTTCTTCTATAGCCTACAAATGTAAGTGATAAAATACGTGTAATAAGCAATGTGTAAATGATAAATACGTGTACTTCTTACATGCTGTCGATTTAGAACAGGGCGGCTGGTTTGGCATGTGGTTTTCACTTTACGTCCGGAAAAATGCTAGAAAATTTTCACGGGGAACCAGGTCCGTTCGCTTATAGAGGGTTGCGTGGCCTCTTCTAGAGGATCTTTTAACATTAAGTAGATAGGGTAAAAAAATCGGGGCCTTAAAAGGGGGTCGTTGGAGGAGGGGGTCGCCTAATAGAGGTGGTCGCTCATAGAAGTTTCAATGTATATTATATGAAGAAACGCTCGAGGTAAGTCATAATACGTTTGTAAATGAAATAGTTCGTAAAATTCGAAAAAAAATATTCACTTTTTTAAGCTGTGTAATTAACCTGATGATAATATGAGCGGCAGTGCGCAAAATTCTACGTCACAGATTTCTAGTTACTGCTGCAAGACACTTGTTAAGTTTTTGTTACGTAAAATACGTGTATCATAAACTGTTTTAACACGCTTTTATTAGCTTCACCTGCAGTGGCGGATTTTGCTCTTGAGAGGCCCGAGGCGCAACTCAATTTTGAGGCCCCCCTCCTCAAAAAAAAAAAAAAAATTACTAACTCTTATTCCTTTACATTATCATTAATTATTTCAAAATGTTTTAATTCCTTTTATATCTAGTTTATGTCTACAAACCAGGGCCTGACTTTCACTATAACACTTTTGTGCCCAGGGCACTTTTCAGATTTTGTGTCCTTAAGGTGGCTCAATTTTTGTGCCCCTGTATATCGTGTTAAACTCAATTTTTTGGCTTATTTCTCCATGTGTGCCCAGGGCACGTGCACCAAGTGTCCGTCCGATAGTCGGGGCCTGCTACAAAAGGAGTATTAAAATTTTAAAATAATTTTTATGTTTATAGATTTGTTCATCTTAAAAAACATTTTTTATCTCAATAATTTTTGTACTACGTTTCACTTTTCATGATTAACACTAAATAAACATCAGCATACCTCTAAGTATAACCCAGCAACTGCAGTTTTATATTGATTATTTTTCACTGTTACTTAATTACGTCGAATTACTTTTTGTGGACCACTGGCATATGTCTTGTTTCAGTCATGAAAATTTTGACTACTTTACAGGTACTTTTGAAGGTCAGAACAAGGGAAACTTGATCAGAAACATGACTTTGACATCACAAAGTTCAGAAGAATTCTTTACTTGGATAAAATGAACCAAAAATGTAACATTCCTTCTAGAACATATATTTATAAATATTTAAATATATTCATAAAATTCCCGTTTGGAACTGCAAAACTAAGCAGTTTAATAGTAAAAGTAAACTTTCTGTTTATTCTAATTTTTGTGTTTATTCAAAAACTGTCAATAAGTTTAGGACTATTAATTGAGTAATTAGGTATGAATAATACACACACACATTATTCTATATTTTAAATAGAATGAAAAAAACAACAAGAGAAACTAATTAAAAAAACCCAATACTTTAAGTAGTTAAAGTACAAAAAATATTATTGACTTAAAAATAAATTCCACTTTATAATGGGTAAATGGGTATGCTCTAAGCTTCGGTCCTAGGTTTATTATTAATGTTTGGCATTTTCATCTGCGACTATAAAATACATGCCGTATTTATAATATACTTGTCATAAATATTTTTTAGTTGAAAACAAAAAATTAAATTAATCATCATTTGTTTTTTAAGTTTTTAATTAACTGTGTATGACATTCCAGTTCAAAATTCGTCTATGAATTTTAACCCACTATCATCCGATCGAGCTGAAACTTTGCATGCATGTGAAATTTCGGTGACGCTAAGTATTGCTTTCTTTAATTTTTCAATATTTTTTTTAACTATCAAATATCATCCCCCCAATCCCCCCAAAAAAGTGTTATCGCACATGTATCAGCTCATATCTTTTTAATTATTGGTCGGCAATTTTTTATCATTGCATACTCGGAAAGTTTCGATTCCAAAAAAAGATAAAAATCGGTTATCCCTAACTTAAATTTTTAATTTTAAGTGATTTTTCGAAAGAAGATAAATTATTGTTTCCAATTTCTTTTACATCGTGACAACCAACAATAATTGTATATTCTAGGTATATTTGAAAATTTCACTGATTACAGAGTGTCCTTTCCTAAATCATTTAAATGAAAAACGGCTGAAAAATATAAAATATTTAATTTTTAACAATTTTTTCAATCTCAAGCTGTAGAATAAAGCGGTTCAGGCTTTTCTCTTTTAAAATGAGAAATATTCTTATCAGACTGTACACTTTTTGATTTGGGGGGGGGTGGCAATCTATAAAGCAGGTGTGTTTGAATGTCCTACTGCAATACCAGCTACTGAGCCGCAATCTGATTCAGTGCGGCCCAACCAGTGGCTGAGCGCATAGCACTCTGAACTGGGAGATGGAAAGTGCCTGGTTCAAAACCAGGTCGCGCCCGCCAACCTCACCGTTAGAAATTTTCCGTGGTTTCCTCCAAAACTTAGCGTAAATAGGGGTTAGAATCCATTAGAAAGACCCCCAAGGGGAGCACCCACACGCATCGGCATAGATCCCACTTGTACATAATTGGCCGTAATCCCCCAACCCAACACAACTAATTGATTCCGGATAGGAAAAAGGCATAGGGACCCTCTGCACCTGTATTTTTTGAGATAAAATATAGTGAGCAAATTAAAACAATGCAAAAAAATCTACGAATTTTTCTTGGAAATAATGGGCAGTTGAGGGCCCTAAAATTCCAAGGAATGTTGCATGAAAATACCAGGAACTTTATTGTACAGCTCAGTAAAGATCCACTGAATTGCATATTTGTTCAGTAAAGTTCTTGGTATTTTCGTGCAACTTTCCTTGGAATTTAGGGCACCTCAGCTGCCTATTATTTTCAAGGAACACTACAGGAAATTTTTTTTAATTATTATTTTTTTTTTTACAATTCTAGTCATTTTTAAGTGAACTGCCTGTTTTTTAAGGTCGTGAGACCACTATTCGGTTAAGTGACGGGTTGAACGAAACAGTAAAGTTTTCAAAGGGAAATGTATACTTTCTGTATAGTATTTGTAAGTCTAACATATCCTTATTTCCAAGGAACGTTTCTGGATATTTTTACAGTGAAATACGGAATTAAAGCATCAATTACTTATAAACTAAAAGTATTCGTATTAAAGTATTAGTTTAGATTATGGTCCAATGCTGTGAAGAGGAAAGGGAGTCACCAAAGAAAAGATTGTTCAAAAGCGCTTTCTACTCTAGAAGCAATCCTGAAACTATGAACAAAGTTTATGTCTCTTGAACAGATATTTACATATACTTTTTTTCTTTCTGAAAACCGAATTTGGAGGCCCCTTAGAAATATGAGGCCCGAGGCGCGCGCCTCATGCGCCTATTGGGAAATTCGCCACTGTTCACCTGTATGTATGTTTGTATGCTTGTATGTTTATAACCGACTCCTTTAGACTCGAATTTGACCCACTTTAAACGGACAGATTCAATTAAAACTTCGTACATTTATCAATTGTTTTTTTATCTCATTATCCTGATCAGGATCGCCAGGATTAAATAATTTCCTCATTTTTTATCCTGGTTGAAAGTAGAACACTTCCAAATATTACAATCTTAAGAAAACCCTTTCTTACTGTGACCGTGATCGTATAGTGGTTAGTACTACATTGCATTGTGGTCACAATAACCCAGGTCACGGCAATATTTTATTTTTTACAAATTTACTTAGCTTATAATTTGATATTTAGCTTACAATTGAACTTTAGCTTTAAATTTGATACCCAGCCCACCCGAAATAAAATCCTGGCTACGCCACTGGTGCACAGTGAAAATATATTATATCTTTGTACTTTCCAACTTAGTGCTCCTTAGTGTCTTATGAGATATATCGAAAATTAAAAATAAATTTTAAATACATACAGTTTAAAAAAAGCTAAAAAACACACTTTTATAGCAAATCGAACTAAAAGTGACTGTACTAAAGTGTGTACTAAAAGTGAAAAATAAATATATAGTTTAAAAAACCAAAAAACACGCTTTATTGATAAATTGAACTAACTAAAAAGCGAAAAATAATTCTTAATATAGAAATAAATTAAGGAACGAAAAATAGTATTATTGTGAAAAAAGCGTGGGGTGCTCTATACATGAGTTCTTGAGAATATTCGATCGGTACGATTAGTACAAAAATGATACAAAAAATATAGCACAAAGCACCCCCACGCTTTTTTCACAATAATACTATTTTTCGTTCATTAATTTATTTCTATATTAAGAATTATTTTTCGCTTTTTAGTAAGTTCAATTTATCACTAAAGCGTGTTTTTTGGTTTTTTAAACTATATATTTTTTACCTCTAAAATAGGAAAATTGTGTGTTCCTTAATTGCAGTTGCTTACATCCAGATTTCTTTTTGATGTTTTTAAAAATAACCCGGATTCTTTATTAATTATTTATTAATATTTCAAACAAATATATTTAATAAGTTAAGGTGAAGTAAAATAGGCGTAAAAACGGGAATGTTTGTATTCGTGGGTTGTTTTCTCTATTACTTATAATGTTAAACGTTCCACTTTTTTGTGTTACTTTATGCAATGCATCCATGCACTTCACATATTTAAAAAAAAGTATAGTTATATTAATTTCGAATTCAAAAAATAACTTTATTAACAGCTGTTTTTATTATGAAGGTGTTATAAATTGAATAAGAGATTTTTAGAAAGGGAAAAATATTACAGTCTAATTTTATTTACTTCCTAACATGGTACAAATTATTCAAATTTAAAATGTATTATGGCCAGACTCAAGAACAGAGATTCCTAACCTTTTTTGGACCACTGCCCGCTTTAGAAGAAAACATCCAACGCCCCCAAATTCAAAATATAATTTCATGTGAAATATTAAATTATTTCTGCATATCATATGTACCAATTTATCGGTTCATTTACCATTTAAGTACTTAAAAAGTCCTCTGCCAAAGAAATAAGCAGATAAAAAGCTAATGTTTCCAAATGCCATTAACAAACTTTTTAATCAGTACAAATCATGCAAACTACTGTGTGAAAATACAGGTTAAAAACATTTAATTTAAAAAATATTTATATATTTTATCAAAAAAGAATGTCTACCCATTTCACCTCACTATACCTTATAACTTTATTTGTTCAGTTGTTAGGTGTGAGATTCAGGAAAATTCCAAAACAATCCTTTCCTGAGCTGTGAGTGCACTTTCATCTTTTGTACCGACAAACTTATTTGCGAGTAATAAAACATTTACAGGTGAAAACCAATTTCAAGCATATAACCGCATAGCAAAAGCTCCTGTAGATAAACATTTAGCGAAACAATGCATAGGTTAGAGAGAGTTTTATGTATTTATTATTTTTTTTTATTTATTTTTTTTAGCACTAGGGTGGTATTTTGTTCAATCCCAGATTTTTGTCTACGCGACTTTGTCTACACGATTTGTAAACAGGTTTTGAAGACATGAACTGTCACCTTGATGATCTTTTAAAATGTGTTTGCTAGATAACGCGGAGGTGTGTGTGTGTGGGAGGCTGGTGGGAGATTAAAATCTTGAAAGTTGCACAAGGTTTGCAATTTTAGATAACTGGTCGCCAAGTTTGCTGCCAAAATATAACTTCAAAACTGAACCAAGCCTAAAAATATGCTTAGAATATGGCTGGCGAAGATTGCAAAATACTTTTAGTTTGCGATTTTAATATAGATTTCAATTCCAAATATGTGTTTTATGGAACAAGAATCACAAACACGGCATTCTCGTGGATTATGACGCCCATTCCAAACGGTATTTAAAATTGTGAAGTATAGTTGGAATATACTTGGCGAAGATTGTAAAACAGTTTCATTAGGCGATTTTAAGATAGATTTCGATTCCAAAGATGTGTTTTATGGAACAAAAAGAGTTGATTCCCATTTTAACGCCCCCACTCGCGCCAACCTAGAAAATCGCCGCACTTAGGCGAGCTTTGCAGTCATGGGTCTCTAGGAGTTATGCACAGTTTCGACGCTCTCAAAAGAACTAGATTTGAACTAAAGTGAACAAATGAGCGATAAACGCACCAGTTAAGGAATTTGAAAACATCTAATTACTAAAACTACATTTACTGGAAACCCAAAATAAATAAATAAGAAATGGAATGCTGTACTTAACATATTGTTCCAAATCGCCATTTTAATTCTAAATTAAGCAATACAAAAAATCGTCGTGATAACTTCATATGTTTAATTATTGCCACCTTGGCGAGTTCGTACGAATCAACCCTGAAGGGCGTAAAGTCGGGGCGTGAAGTATGAATCAACCCCAGAAATACAAAACGGCACACTCCTGGATTATGATGCACATTCGAAACAATATTTTAAACCAAGGATGGGAAAACTACGGCCCACGGGCCAAATCCGGCCCACCGGAAGGTTTTATCCGGCCCGCGGATGGAATTTTAATTTGCCGGTCCGACGGAAATTAAAAGAAAATATATATTTATTTATTATATATTCATATTATGAAGATGGCTTGAAAAAACTGCATTTTGAGTTCGAACGCAGATTTCAAGATTTCAGTGCCATTCAAACAGAATTGGATATTTTTACCATGCCTTTCATCGTAAATTGTGAAGCAGTGAGTTCCGATTTGCAGTTTGAATTAATTAAGTTGCAATCTAACGATCATCTCAAGCAGTTGTTTCTAAACATGCCAAAGTTAGAGTTTTACAAATCATTATCGAAAGTAAGTTTCCCAAATTTAATATCTCGCCCCCAGAAAATCAGTGTTATGTTTCCTTCTTTTTATATGAGTGAACAAGTGTTTTCAACTATGAACCTTAGAAAGAATTCTTTCAGAAGTAGACAGACAGATGAGCATTTAGCCTCGTTCCTTAGAATCTGCATCTCACTTCGAACCTCAGTATAAGGAACTTTTTAAAATGAAACCGCAATTTCATTCATCTCATTAACATATTTGAATTGTAATATTTGTATATTGTTTTTAAAATTTTAGAAAAATTTATCTTGGCCCGCCAAACTTTTTTTAATTTTTCGATTTTTGGCCCACGACCGAAAAAGTTTGCCCATTCCTGTTTTAAACGGTTATAGTTGGAATACACTTGGCGAAGATCGTAAAATAGTTTTAGTAGGCTATTTTAAGATAGATTTCGATTCCAAAAATGAAACAAGGGAGAAAAAGTACGGCACACTCATAAATAATGATACACTTTCCAACTTAATGGAATAAGAAAAAAAAAAAATAGGGACGACGCATAGATTATAATACTCTTTTAATATGTAGGACTTTAGTGCGTATTTAAAATCTGAAAGTGCATCAGAGTTTCTTACTTTTTTTTCATAGGTGCAATGTGTGCAGGAATACTCTTGAAATATATTTTAAGATTTCCCTCAATTATTTTTTTTTTCCGATTATAAAAAAATTATTAAGAAAATCGAAAAACTTGAACAAACTAGGTGTGAAGTTATGTAGTTTTTAAAATTGTTTTAATCCTTTACAGTACTTTTTACAGTTAAAACTAAGAAATCAGCAATAGTTTCTGATCTTCTAACATAACCTTTTCTTACGAGTTCTCAGATTCGTTTGAAAATCTTAAGAAAAGAAAAAAAAAACTACAGAAACTGTCGCAAAGTGTTGCAGTGAAATGTTATCTATTACTCTAAGTAAGGTAAATGTTAAATTTCCGTGCATGTTTTTACAAACTACAATTTGAAGACACACTTCGCATTTTTTAAAGAACTATTTTATTAAACAAAACTTTGACAGTGCATAACTTTGTAAGAGTTGGAATCTGTTGAAAAGAATAAATTTGAAGAAGGAAGTTGTCCGACGTCCAAACCATTATTCATATTTTTTGTTCACTCCAAATCCATCTTCAAATAACCTTCGAGTAGGGATCTGAAATATTCAACAAACATAAGTAAAGGAATAAAAAAAAAGACGGCATAAGTTTAAGTTTAAAACTACTGATTTTTGCATTTACTTATTACACTGTCGAGTATTTTTCCCAATTTTTTTTTCAATTAAATGCATAACAATAAACAATCACGCAATTCTCTGTTACACAGAGCTGAGAACCCCATTTCATTATATAAAATAATCGTTACCTCAGTCTCCACTAGTTGTTAAGTTTTTGACCGTCAAAATAATTGAGGTTAATATCGTGCGGTCGACGTTATAGTACTTAAGTACCCAAACTTTTTTGTATAATCTAGGCGATCAGAAAACAAAAAATATATTGCAATGAATATTTCTTGTTTAAAAGCATTTAATTCCATTTAAAAATATTTTTTTCATGGACTAGATGGCGAGCTCTTCTATGTTTCATGGGTTTGTTTTTAAATAACATAACAAAATTATAAAATTCTCAGAAAAAGTGTTGATACTTTTAAGAGAAATCCTAATAGAAATTCTTTGTTTACTTCTAGTCATTAGACATATAATAATTCAAAGTTTTTGATTGTCTGTCAATCTGAGGCTTTCTGTACCGTTTTAGATAATAAACTTTTACATTCTTAAACAAATACAAATTTATAAATTGTCGATTTAAAAATAATATTTTTGAGACATGCAGTGAGTCTAGTAAAATTCTCTCCTATATTGCATTTTAAGGTATATATATATGTATATATAAGTATATTAAATATTTTCCGTCATATTTTCAAACAAATATAAATTTGTAAACTGTCAAAATATAAAAGTATATTTCTAAGATAGTATATTTCTAAGAAAAGTAAAGTAAAAATATATTTCTAAGAAAAGTATATTTCTAATATGCATTTGACTCTTCAAAACGTATGGAAGAGCATTGTATAAATTGCAATATTATCTAAATGTGGAAAATTGCTTTCAATTACTATATGTCTAGTGAAAGGCAGATAAATACTAGTAGGTGTTTGGTTATAAAAAAGATCTGATGAGAAAATTTCAAGCATTTTACCTTTTTATCCCCCCCCCCCTCACAGTAATTATTTTTTTCTATTTTGGATGTTACTTAAAGGTAAGAACATTCCTATCAAAACACGATTGGCTTGTTTCAATTGAATAAGAAACATTGATATCTTTCGAATTTTCCCCTGTTCGACGAGGAAAACGTACGAACTGTGTTTCACTTGAATATCGCCCTAAAGCCTCTTGGTGATTGGGAAACCCTGGCTTAAATAATTCTGACTGCCGGTTTCCTGGCAGCTCTATATAAATGGCACCTATCCCTTCAGCCGTGAGGGCACAATTCTGAGATGTTGACTGTTTTCATTCACACAGAATAAATTGGATTTGAATTAAAAGCACTTAAGGAGGACATAGTTAAACAAGAATAGTTTTCTATTTAGCACGTAATTTCTCGCAAAAATTGTCGATTATTTGTAAAAATTATCAGGGTTATTTTTAACAGCACTGGTATCAGTCGAAAACTAGAGAATACGATAGAAATACATTGATATAGAAGGCCCAGGATAGAAAGCCCAGTGCTGAAATAAGGGCAGTCGTTGCCATCGCTTGATTTGACTACCAGTAACATGGTGGTCGATCGAATCGTTTATCGCGTGCCACAGATCTGGAGACCATTTTTTGACACAGCTAGCTGTGTGCGCACTCTAGATCTGTAGTACGCGGTAAACGATTCGACCGACCGCCATGTTGCTGGTAGTTAAATCGAGCGATGGCAATGGCTGCCTTTTTTTCCGCAATGAGAAAGGGTTGCGCTTCAAGCTGTTAATTATAACAGCTAACAAAATAATAATAATAATAATAGGGTTATTCCTTTTGTTTTATGACGTGGTTTGATGACTGAGGATTATACCACTCACCATTCAATCGTCGTCTGCTCATTTCTTGATGTAGTAGCTCAAGGCTGGGTTGTAGGCGGAATAGCCATAGCTGCCGTAGTAAGCACTGGGATAGGCCCCGTAGCCATAGGAAGCGACGTATCCTGGATACGCTCCGCCGTAGTAGTTATAGGCGTACTGTCCCATAGCACACACCACGAGGGCGACGACAACAAGGAGGGCGAACTGAAAGAGATGGGAGAATAGTCAGTGGAGAGTTTGCAACATACTCGTGATAATTTATAAGGCAGTCATTTTAATAAGTTTCTTTTAAAAATATGATCACATTAATAGTTAAGCTTTATTAACCCTTTAACGCGCAGTGTTCCTGCTCTGGGAACATCAAACTCTGACGTATTGACTGTTGCCAGTCACGAAGAATAGATTTGATTTCTATAAAAATAGGTGACATAGCTCCACGAGAATCCTATACTTTTTAGCACGTCATTTCCCGCAAAAAAATTCTCACGATTATTTTTAACAGCACTGACATCTGCTGAAAAGTGGAAAAATGCGAGAACAGCTGGATAGATTGCCCAATGCTGAAAAAAGGGCAGCCGTTGCCATCGCTCGACTTAACTACCAGCAAGATGGCGGAAGATCGAAACGTTCATCTCGTGCCACCGATCTAGAGACCGATCTAGAGACGATCTGGAATTAGCAATTCTTAACTGTACTGGAGGGATCAACTCTAGCCTATAGTTACATCATCTTCACCATTTTCAGCACATTATTACCACCTATTTTAATGCAAATAAATATGGCTTATTTTTGTCTTTTAATAATTTACCCAAATGTTTTTAAAGCTGTAAAAATAAATTGCCTACTTTATTATATTTCACCAAAAACTAGTCTGAACTTAATTGGAAACAGTCTAAAACTGTATTGCTAATAAGTTATTCTTCCATGTTTTGTACATTTTTAAAAATTATTTTTTAATTTTCTTTTAGTAAGTATGCTTGAATTTTGGAATATACTTGAAAAGGTGCATTTTTATATATTTTAAATGACTTATAGCTTGCGCATTTTGCAGAAAAAAACTCTAAATTGTGGAGTGATGTATCAGACGTTAAAATTACACAGGGTTTAACGGAAGGTAATAGTATTAGAAATATATAATAATTTGAGAAACTGAGATTTACTTTTAAAAAATATTGTTTCGCATTGGTTGAACGTATATTTAACTATGTCAAACATTTTTAAGAATTTCAGATAGCTGAAAACTTACCAGAGACTGCATGGTGATAGAAGTTATCTTTCTCGGATGCTGAGAACGAATAATTTCTCGGTCCAAACCCCTTGCTATTTATACAAATCGGGTGAACTGATTTTTTCCTGCAAAATGCTAAGCAGATGTGCAAAAATCCAAGGCTAGCACCAAAACTGGAAGAAAAGAAAACATTTAAAAAAATGGGTGTGGTGTATACACTGCAGTACTCGTTATACGACTTATGAGTGATTTCGTTTTTCTTTTGTCTAACAAAAAAAAAAAAAAAAAAACTATGTCATCATGTACCCTTGAGGAAGATTGAGGAACAGTTTGGTTTAGTTTAAAAATTGAAAGTATTGTTGCTTCCTTGTTCAGGAATAGTACATTTTAGGAAATTCTAAATATTTGTTGCTGCCCCCTCCCCCCTCTCCGCCTGCAGACACAATCACGTTATATTAATTAAACACTACTAGCTGACCCGTGCGAAAATTTCGCACAATATCGTATTTAATACTACAACTGTAAATATTATAGTGTGGAAATGAATAAATGTGTATGTAAGTACATAATATTCTGTTAAATATTTTCACGGGTCAGTTAGATGTTTGATTGGAAATCATTCAAAAGGGCATGTCTTTTGGTTCAAGGTCTTCTTCTCAGTTTAGTTATTGGGCTTGAAAAGCATGATAAAGTCTTGAAATGCTGAAAAAAGTCATAATAATTAAAATATTTCATTTAATTACAATAATAGTAATTATAAGCATGCAGAAATTATACTTAAAGTTAATTGTATATCAATATATAAATATATATATATATATTGGTATATATATTTACAGTTTGGACCACTGATCTCTATATCGAAGATGGTGCCTCTTACATTTAAAGTTGAATATATCGGTAGTATTAGGGCTATTCAAACGCCATCTTCTGTACATTTTTGCATTTCATAGAGAATAAAAAACATGTGTCACCAACAGGTGGCGCTGTTTTCGTCAAAAGTAGAAATTATAAGCTTTAACTGGGTATTTATTTTTATTTTATTTATTTATTTATTTGGTCACGTATTTAAAAAGATCTAGCGGCGCCCTTTAAATTCAAGCCGCCCATACGGATGCGCCAGAAAAATGTCGCCAAACCTCCGAGAAAATGGCATAGAACAAAATATTCTGCCGGCGACTGATGAATACAACTCACTGAATTATCAAAATGAGACAGCTCGATTGAAAAGACAAAATAAGAAGTAATTTCATACATGAAAAATTACGATGACATCCAAGTACCTATTTGCAATGAATAATATGAATATAACATTTATATAATCTTTGTAAAGTACACGAATAATAAATATAATTAAATTATAATATGATATTTATTTTAAGTTAAAGTTTAATCATTTCAGTGATGTGTGTCGTAAACGTCCAAGAAGTTTTACTTCAATCGCGCGTAAAGATTACACGCACACACTTTTTTTTCCCTTTTTACAAAAATTGACCAAGTTGGCCATGCTATTAGTTGTAATATTTCTGTTATTAACGTTCTGGCTTAGATAAAATATTGCTTTTAAAAACCGAATAAACTGTTAATTCTTTTTATATATTTTATTAGAAATACCCACATTAAAAATATAAAACAATGTTAAAACAAATAAAACGATTTAAACATTATTTTACTCTTTTTTCCTTTTCAAATACACCGTTGTTACGCTGTTTATGAAACAACAATAAAAATTCAATTAAAAAATAAAAGAATTTAATTTTAGCAGTGAACTAAGTAGGCTGACTAATATTGATTTAAACCTATTAGTACTTCTCTTTATAATAATTTAGTATCTTTTTGTTATTAAATAGGTAATTATAGTTTCGACATAGAACTTTTTTCGAGTATTTTTTATTTATTATTTCATTCTATTCTTATTGCAGGCACGGCATGACTCCCACCCAAGAGCGGCGTCTCACTCGTAATGATATGTTTTAGAAAAAAAAAATGATAAAAAATATAATTATTTTTTTGTCGCAGTACACATGTTCTATATTCTACTATAAATGGCACAGCATCATTTATTTTACTCTAGGTGCAGCCTGGGATTTTTCACACAAACTCAAAAAAATATGCTACATAAGTCTCGGTATTACCCTACATCTCAAAATAACCTACGTATATCATGCTGTACACAAAAATTGTCTAAATCAGACTATCTGTAGTATCTCTTAAACTCTTGGAGAAGATTCAAAATTTGCATAGAAATCCTAAATTTAAAAAAAAAAAAAACCTGTTTTTCACCTAAAAGAAGCTTTGAAATTAAAAATATTTCCATAAGAACAGTGGTTTTCAACTGGTGACCAGCATAGCCTTCAGGGCAAATATTTGGCAGCATCAAATTAGATACTCTTATTTATCCATCGTAACCCTGTCGTAGTTGCAGAAGATTGATCTCAATTGAACATTTTGTAAACTAGCCCTCCAGGTGGCGTAGTGGCTCAAGAACCATCCTATTACTCCTTGGGCCCGGGTCGATAAAATGTCCACTTCTTAGTTCAATCACAATTGAATACTTGTTTTTGTTTTGAGTAACTTGAATTTAAGTGGGCCAACCATGATCAAGGTCGTAAACTACTTTCCCCCAAAGTACAGGGTGTGTCACAATTCCCTCCCGGTTTTGGAAGGCTCATAAAACAATATATATTACCAATACAGTATCAAAGTTGACTTTTGGGGGGAAGGAAATGTTACAAGTTTTATTTCACAACAGTCAAACATGTGAACCTTTCGAGGCAGCGACGGATCAATGCAAGTTATTTTGTTCTCCAAAAAAACCAAACTTGCAATGTTTCTTTCTCCAGTAAAGTCTTCTCCAAAAAAGAAATATTGCAAGTTTTGTTTCACAAATAACGGGCTTTCTCGTCGTTAGATTGGACGAGGTTCTACCGACGACAATCGCCTTCTTCCGTGGCCACCTCGCTCTCCGGATGCAGTTCCAGGCGATTTTTTTTTTGGGGGGGGAGGTAAATAAAAGATAGTGAGTTCGTGCCAAAGGCGAAATTTACGCCAAAGGATAACAACTGCATTTGTTACCATTTTGAAAAGCATGTGTGAATGTGGGAAGAATTTAACTTTAGACTTTATAACTGCCGCATCGCGAAACAAGGACGGATTATAGGGGGGCGGAGGGGCTACCACCCTAATTGAGAAAAAAGGAAGTAATGTAAAAGATCCTATCTTACTTCCATAAAATGGATGTACATGTCAATCTTCTAACTAACACTGACCCCACCGACAAAGTAACTGCCCTCTTCCCATCCCCACCCCCGACAAAATTGCCTTAATCGGAGGTTGTCACGAAAGGTTCGCATGTTGGACTCTTGTGAAATAAAACTTGTAACCTTTCTTCGCCAATAAAGTCAACTTTTTTGCAGTATTTTTAATGTATCTCTTTTTGTTGCCTTCCAAATGTGACACACCCTGTATTTCCTAGGTATGGTTCTGATAACCTTACTACCCGCCACTAGACAGTAGTTTCCTACTGCGGCCCTCGATTACCTGAAAGTTTAAACCCCTGGATTAGAACATCGTTTAAAAATCATTTCTTCTCCCCGAGATTTCCTTTTTGGTCTGATATTTCAACTATACTTATCACTATCGTAAAAAGATAAACAAAGGTTTTGGGGTATCCTAAACATATGCCTTGTGCATTTAAAGTAATATACGCTCTTAAAAATTTGGTGCAGCATTTCACCAAAACTTGGCACTAGAAAAGTTGTCTCCAGATAGTGAAGTCCTGTTCCAACATTTGGTGCTCAAGTTTAACCATAAGTTTAACCATAAGTGGTAATCAAGTGTTGGTGAAGCACAACAAGGTTACATCATTTTACGACTTTTGGTGTGCACACGCACACCAAAAGTCGTGATTTAGATGAAGTAAAGAAGTTCAGATGAAGTACACCGAATATATTTAACTCTCTTATTTCAAAAATTATTTGTCGTACAGCTTTGAAACTTCATATACAAGATTGTTGTAGCATCTAGTTGTGTATCTCGATTTTTAGTTCCAATCTACTGGAAAGTTTATTTACAGGACCACCCAAAAGAATTTCAGTACATTAATGTCTATGGACATCTTCAATATATTTCGTCTCTAGTCAGTCATTGTTTGGTTCATGCCCAAAATCATTTGACATAGACCTTGGGAAGTTTTGCCGAAATATCGCCAAATTCATTGCCAAAAATAATTTTGTATTTCTCATAATTCTAAACCTTTTAACCGTAGAATGTTGGAATTTCTAATTTAGAGCTATGGTAACATCTAAGTGTGCATCTCTCTTTTGATTGCAATCGACCGGGTAATTTATGTACAGGTTCAGCCAAATGACTTTAAATACATAAAGGTGTATGGATATACTCGATTCATTGAAAGTCTGTGGTCAATGACTACTTTGGATATCCCCGAACTCTCGCAAACTATCTCAAGCTTGTCGGCTTTTGGCGAAATATCGCCAAATTTAATGCCCAAAATAAATCTTTCAAATTGAACCCAGCTTGGCGATATCGGAAATATTTCGCTAGAAATCGCTGAATCTTTGTATTACTGCAGTATTTTATCTCTTTCAAGCAAAATAAGTTTAGATGAAGTACACCGAAAATATTTTTGACTTAATATTCGTGCAACGAAGTCATGTCCTGTCTACATCAGATTTTTTTTTTTTCATGCATAGTAACCATAGCGGACATTTTTTAATTTTTTTTTTTTCCGCAATTGCCCAATTTAAATTTTGTCTTCAGCATTGTCGTAACGCTTTTCAACACATTTTCACTGGGCAATGTGCTGAAAATTGACAGACATATTCAATGTGTAGCAAATCCTTTAACGCCTGTTCGCTCGTTTATTCAAAGCCAAAGTTAAACGAAGAATTCAAAAAGGCAATTCAGAATAAAATGAATATGAGATGTCGCGAATTTTCAGTCTGCTATTTATGCGTATTTTCGTTTTAAACGGAAAAATTTGAATAAGGAAATTTTCATACCTAAAAAGACAGATTTCTTTTATTCAAATTATTTTGTCTATGTTTTTCACAACGAGCGATTTTAGAATTTTGTGAAATAATAAAGGGTCATTCTATGGTGACTAACGTAACATTTCTAGCTGAAAATGAAAATGATTTTTATGACCGAATAGTTAAAAATAAAATTAAGGTAACTTTTTCAGCTTTACTCATATGTATTATAAGAAGATAATGAATAAGGACATAATAGTTTAATTTTCAAGTTTACTAAAATACTGGTCTTTATTGGCCTGACGTAACATTGAAATTAACCAATATTACGTTAGTCAGAGCTCTCAAATAACCTAAGTTACTAGAATTTAATTATGCATCAAAATACAAACTATTGTTTGCTTATTGGTGGTCCGAACATGCATACTATAAAGCTGAAAAAATGCTCTTAACTTTATTTTTAAATAAAAAGTAATAAAAATCATTTACATTTTTAGCTTTTTCTATCGCCATGAAATGACTCTAAAGTTGATGTATACGTTGATTCAATTTTATTTAGCAGCATAAACATTTGAACAGAAAATCAAGAGCACTTTAGTGCAAGGACCCCACCATGGCCAAGTGGAGAAGACACTAAATATGGTAGATAGCTGAAGTGTGAAAGACCAGGACTCCGACCTACCGCATGGGTGTCGATCCAACGGTGGAGTTGTAGCAGGGCCCTCTGGATGACAATCTATTGTCATCCAGAGGGCCCTGTCGTGAATACGCGTTAGAACTCCTTAATAAAGTCCTTCGCCCAAGGCATAGACCCCTAGGCAGATACCCCTAGTGCCGGTTGGCCTTAAACGCAATACACAGCACAAAGACTCTCAGCTTTTCATGCTAGTTTAGTTCCAGACAAGAGGGATGAGAAAACGCCCCACCCCCCCCCCTTTTTTTTTTTGGCAAAAAGAGGATGAAGTTTAGAAAAATCTTCAGAAATCTAATAGAAATTTGCCTTTTCATTCCTCAGAATCGGAGAATAAAAGAATCTTCAGAAAGTATATTTTAGCGTCTTTTTTATTTATTATGCAGGGGCTTCCTACTGGAAATGACAGATTCGCATTCATTAGAATAAAGATTTTGAGTTAAAACATAAGGAATATCGTGTAAGATATTCCTTAACTAAAAAGTACATTTTCCATGTATTAAATTCATGCACTTTTATGAGATAAGTGTTTTAATGTTTAATTACTGAAATAACTCTTTTAGCTATGTAAAAATCGAAATTCTAAATGATCTCTTACGCTGTTCTTCAAAGATTTCATAGTGTTGCAGAAAATGATAAATTGAAATATGATAAAAAGAAAATGATAAATTCACCTTTTCTCTACCATCATTAAACTTTTTCCACCAAGGTCGGATGTCGGATGTTTTGCGATAAAGCAAAGTCTCAAAAATCTCATTTTGAGAAAACGCTAAAACTATACTTTAATACTAGGTTTTGCCTATGAAATGACGAATATTAAAATTCGTGTAACTCGTGCTCTTAGCAAAATAGCAAACAAAATTCAGATTGATTTAGGAAGCTGAAAACTGTGTAAGGCTTTAAATTTCATAATTTTTTTAGTGGAAATAACAGATTTGCATTGATTAGAATAAAGATTTCGTGTTGAAACATCCTAACCATTTCCACAGACGTTTTGTATAAGATATTCCATAGTTAAAAAGTACATTTTCCATGTATTAAATTCATGCACTTTTATGAAACAAGTGTTTTAATGTTAAATTACTGAAATAACTCTTTTAGCTATGTAAAAATCGAAATTCTAAATGAGCTCCGACATTGTTCTTCACATCAAAGATTTCATGGTGTTGCAGAAAATTAGCAAAATGATAAATTCACCTTTTTTCTACCATCATTAAACTTTTTCCACCAAGGTGATAGGTTTTGTTTCTTTGCCATTGTTAAGACACAGATCCTAACATCTATCTTTTTAAGTCCAATTGAAACACATTTTCAACATAGTTACACATCTTCGAATCAATTTTGGTAATTTCTTTTCACTTATACCCTGCTTCTGTACTTTCCATAGTTCATTTTTTGCTATTTTAATCTTTCATTTTTTTTTCTACCAGAGATTTGTATTTTATTTTCTTTATTGGAAAAATTTTCTCTACTTCACGCCGTTGATTGCAAACTCAATGAATTCTAGAATAAAATTTCCTTATCTGTTGCTAACTTGTAGCTTATAATTACAAGCTCTAAATATTAGTAAACACGGTGCAATATATTATATATGAATTTTTTAAATCTTAAAAGTTTAAAATAAATAATCAAGAATTTTCTATAATTTATTACTTTTTATTAATCTTGTAAAAACTACTCTCCGAGCTATAATTCTAAATCAGGATTCATGTCAAAATGTAAAGTTCATCCTATCGTAGTGCAATTAATAGAAATAAAGCACAGAAGTTGGCATTTTTCATTTTAATCAACACTTGAAAGTTTACAGAAATAGTTTGACAAAAGGAATATTGGGACATAGCTGGGTGAAACAGAAAATTAAAAGGTTCATTTATTTTTGCAAGTCGTCATCCAATCCGTAAACCGAGTGTCAAAAATCAAAGAATCCTGATGAAAATGTCCTGAAATATAAAAAGAGTACTATTTAAAATCATATAATTTAATAAACAGTAAACACACGATAATGTAAAAGAATTATAAATTATAAGAGAGATAAATGGTTAGTTCAAACGTTTGCGATCAAGCTTTAAGGAGAGATTCAAGTGAAACACAATTCGAACGTTTTCCGTGTCGAACAGGGAAAACTTCGAAATACATCAATGTTTCTTATTCAACTGAAACAAACCAATTGTGTTTTGATCACGTGGCAGCGCGATATAGATTTGTTCATTGGAAGCATTCTGCCAAAACTTTCGAACTGTGGACTGAAAAACGTTCGATTCTAACTCGATCGCGCGCGTTTCACTTGAATCTCGCCCTTGATCTCTTTGTTCCAAAGGTGCACATATGTGGTATCTTTCTGTTTCCACTGTAAAAAAAAAAAAAAAAAAAAAAAAAAAAAAACGACTTTTTGTAGTTCTCAATCGACGTTCACATGCGTCGATGCTTTAATTTTGAATAAATGAATTTAACGCAAGTGAATGTGTAGATAATACACACTGACATGTAGATTTTTTTTTTTTTTTTTTTTTGACGTTACACAAAAGAATATTTGAATGGTAGTGAAATTTCCGAAGTTGAATTTGTGAGGGTTTTTTTTTTTTTTTTTTCGAAATCCAAATAGCTGAAAAGAACTTATATTACATCATTTACCGTTAAGAGCGCCTTGTCAGTCTTAATTCATGGATGAATGATAACAAATTTTCATTACTGAAATTCAAATTAGATAATAGGCTTGGTAATTAGGCAAAGAAGGCTTTTTAAAGATGTGTTCAGCAAAAAAATATTGATTGCTCGTAAAATGTTCAACGCTGATTGACAAGAGAGGATTTATAGATTTAAAAATTATAGCCGTAGTAATTGGTCTGTTATTGCACATAATTACAACTTCGTTATTCATACTTGTAAAACTTAAAACTATAATGAGATTTTGTACAATATTTGACTCATATTTTATACTTGAAATATTTTTTTTTCACTGGATCTGAAATAAAACTTTCAGTTGAGAATGCATTCGTGAAGAATTGAATTATTTGGATAAGTACTTTTAGTTAGGTATCAATTGGTCTTTTGTAGAAGAAAATAAATGTTTAAAAAACATTTGATGTTCAGACATATAAAAACTTGCAGATTTCAATTTTCTTTTTTTATCTATATAAATTGAATAATTTTAAAAAATAGCTTTACAAACTGTATTTTTAGAAAAAGGAATGAAAGAAATTTCAGACATTTATAAACAACATAACATTTTTTTAGTCAATTTAAAATATAAGCATAAAACTTGGGTTCATGTAATTTTTTCAGAAATTACTTTAGAATCGTATTACTGATAACGTCTATAAATATTGTTTCAGATGTTTACGATATCTCTATCAAAACTGTAGAGAAGTTTTATACTTTCCGCTAAGGCGAGATATTTTAATAAAAACATTAACAGTCGTACATACTAAAAGTATTGAGCTTTTGAAAATTGTATGTTTCGATGAATAATAAACTTTTCTATCAATAGCTTCATTCGTATGCAATTATGTAAAAAATTTCTCTTGAAAAGTAATTTTTTCTTGTTCTATAATTTATTACAAAACTTTATTCAGTGGAAAGAGGTTTTTTTTTAAATCTAGAAATTATCTAAAATTATCAAAATGCTACTAAAAGTAAATTTATGAAATTGAGGCTTAACAGCTTTCGAGGCATTAGTTTTTGAATAAGTTAATTATCAATTACATCGAATTAATTGGGGAAAATGCTTTCAGTTTTGATGTTTGACTCTATATTTTTTTGCTAATTCCAAATATGTTAAAAAAACTATTTTTTATTAAAGCAAAAATATTTTTTAATGCCAAATGTTATAAATTTATTTTCTGTGTTAGAAACCATATAAAAGTTAATGAAGAATTTGACAAAAATAATTTAATTTAAATCTTTTTAAATCTATTTGTAATAACATATGATGTATGCATATGATAATAATAAAAAGAATCATGAAAATTTAAGAAAATTACATTTATACTATTAAAACAGTACCACTGTACTATTAAAGTCTGGAAAAATGAACACTTATGATGTTTTCCTGCTTGAGCATTTCATAGTAATATTTTTTATGGTTTCTGTAAATTTAATTTTACATTCAGATTGAATTTTATCTAAAACGGCTTTCTAGAATACATTACACATCAAAAAATTATGTGCTTAAGAAATATACGTTCAAAACTTGTCGAGCTACAGTGACAAAACAAATTATGAATAACTAAAAGTAATTGCTAAATTCAGAGTCATGTATTTCAGTTAAAGTTACAACAACTGTTTATAAGCCTCATAAGGAACAAGTATTCTACTCTGTCATAGGTGCCAAGTATTACCGGATATAATTAACCACTTTTTGTGAACGATAATTTTCTGTTTATAATATCGCAGAATTTCTGCGTTAAAAGCGTGAGCTGATTATTGTTTTGGAAAAATATTCAAAGAATTAATTCACAAAAAGTGGTTAATTTTATTCCGTAATACTTGGCAGCTATGCCCGGTGTGCGTAATTTGACAATTGTAAAAATTCCAAAATAAAACCGTCCTTTAATCCATTTATTTAACGTAGAAATGTAAATGAAACAGTTGTTTCAAAAACCCCTTAAGTTTATTTGACTGGAGTAGAAATTTCAAAACTACCAAATTATTTCACTCTTAACGTTAACATTTGTATCAGAATAGTTAAGTTAAAAAGAATAAAACTGACTTTGTCTTATAGGACCATGTACTAGTTTGCTTCGTGAACAGCTTAAAGACTCCCTCACGGATTGAAAAAAAGGTGATAAAGTGATTCAGATACTAGATTCCAGAAAAAGAAATTCATCAAAAAGAAAGTGAAACATGAAATTTTCAGCACTTGATTTCCTGAAGACGGTATTTTGAACGGCAGAAAGAATCACTATTCTTGAGTCTTTTCTCAACGAAACATTACTTAGTATTTAAAATTTGAATTTAAGGAATTATTTCACCAGTGACATTAAGCCACATCCTGCAACCATAATTGGATATCTAACTTCTAATGCATTTTTAAAAGAATGACATCAATCTTATTTTCATTCTTTATCGGATCACTATCTTATTCTATCAGATACTGGGGACGTTTTATTAACTTAAAAATTACTAAAAGTCGAAGAGAGCAGGTAGATTTCCCGATTTTTTTAATTTGACAGTATTTTTCCTGCAGTTTTTTTTTTCTTTTTTTTTTATCGTATTTGTACAAATTTTCAAGCACATCTGTTCAGTGGAGTGGATTTTCATACTAGCCCACTATACAAACAAACCGCCAACCCTTTTTTTATTTTATCTTTATTTATTTACTTATTTATTTTTTCAGAAGATATATGTAACGAAATAATCTCTTACGTCGATTTCTCCTTATGTATTTTTTAATTAATTGATGAATTAATTTTTTGCCTCTATATATATCTTTATTTTTTATTTATTTATTTATTTCAGAAGATATATGTAACGAAATAATCTCGTCGATTTCTCCTTATGTATTTTTAAATTAATTGATGAATTAATTTTTTGCCTCTATATATATCTTTATTTTCATTTATTTATTTATTTATTTATTTTCAGAAGATATATGTAACGAAATAATCTCTTACGTCGATTTCTCCTTATGTATTTTTTAATTAATTGATGAATTAATTTTTTGCCTCTCTATATATCTTTATTTTTTATTTATTTATTTATTTTTAGTTATTTGCTTATCTCTTCTGCATGGGTGCAATTTCATTGATATAAAATCTGATTCATTTTGACATATTTCCCTCTAATACAGCCACAATAACTTCACGTGAAGCGGACAAAGAAAACCGAACCTTGGTTTGCATCGTATCTTAATTTTCCGTTCACTGCCAGTAGTAGGAAAGAGGTGGGTCGTCGCCTCCTTTGTAGTTGTTGATATAGGGGTAGGGTAGGCCGTGAGCGCTGTAGTAGGGGCTGTAGAAGGGCCATTGGGCGAAGGTGCAGACCAAAAGGGCGACAAGGACGAGGAGGGCAAACTGTAAAGAGAAAAAAAGACAGATACAAAATGTTAGTGATGCGTAATGTTGAGCATGTGGAACGCATTAATTTTAACTCTTCCCCCAACCCTTTAAAGTATCTGCTGACTGGTAAAAATAGGAAAAATATGTCGCGGTCCAACTTCGGTCCAAAACAATAAATATTACCTTAAGCATTTTTATTTATTAAGTGTTATACAAATTTAATTTTTAGTTAGAGTGGCATTTCCTACTGATTATTTTTTAATAAATTTTATATACCGGTAGTAAGTGTAGCGGATCGGCACTGGTCTTTGGAACAGTGGTTGGGCCTGTTCTAACTAGTGAGTATTTAGTTAATAATCAATTTTTTTACTTCTTGTAAATGAATGTAAAGGCAAAAAACAATTTTAATTGTAATTTCTTTTTTTTTTAATGTTCATTATGAATTAGAGAAATTTGTGGGCCAAAGAGTTCATACAGATTTTTAAACTGCAGAGTGATCAAGTCTTAAAAATTTTAAAAAATATAAAAATAGTTATTTAGTTAAAATTTGTATAAAAAATAGTTAGCAACTATTTATTACTAGGAAAATATTCTAGTGGAAAAGGTTTTCCAAAAGAGAATAGTTGTGGAAAATATTCTCGTACATTTTTCAATGAATTAAGAAAATCGATTTAGAAGCAAATGTGCTTCTTAAAACTTTTGAAACATTAGTTTAAATTGCAATTGGCTTATAAAATTGCATTTTGTAAAGCATGGACAATTTTGTAATTAAGCTTTTTATAAACTTTTATTAATAATATTTACATTATATTTCTGGACACTGATTATATTTCTGTCTAGATTAAGAAAAAAAGTGAAAAGCTCTTTAAAATGCTCTTTTATTGTGCTTAAAGCGGTGTGAATATGAAGGTCCGAAGAAAAGAAGTGCAAATTTCACGGTCATTTTTTAAAAAATGTGATGAATAAAACTGTTTGGAGGTATTTTTCATTTTCTTTTATGTTTAAAGGACTGAATACAGAGAAAGTGCTCTCTTGGGAAATGGGATATATGGTTTGGGGAAAAGGGATATTCGTCCCCCCCACCTTTCACCCCATCTCAGTTCCTGTAAAATAAGGGCAATGGGACACTGGACTCTCTCGAACTTGACTGCAATAATTTTGATTTCGCTCACTGCAAATAAGTTAACTGCATTGCAAATAAGTTATTTTTGCATGTTTTGTACCTTTTTAAAAATTATTTTTTAATTTTGTTTTTGTAAGTATGCTTGAATTTTGGAAAATACCTGAAAAGATGCATTTTTAAATATTGTAAATGACTTATAGATTTCGCATTTTGCAGAGAAAACTCTAAATTAAGGAGTGATGCGTCAGACATTAAAATTACACAGGGTTTGACGGAAGGTAAAAGTATCAAAAGTACATAATAATTTGAGAAGCTGAGATTTGCTTTTTAAAAATATTATTTCGCATTGGTTAAACTTATATTTAACTATGTCAAACTGTTTTAATAATTTCAGAAAGCTGGACACTTACCAGAGACTGCATTGTGATAGAAGTTATCTTTCTCGGATATCCTTTGCTAAGAGGGAATAATTTCTCGGTCCTGACCCCTTGCTATTTATACAAATCGGATGAGCTATTTTTTTTTCTGGCAAAATTTTAATCAGATATGCTAAAACACAAGGCTAGTACCAAAACTGGAAGACGTGCAAAACATTTAAAAAAATGGGTGTGGTGTATACACTGTAGTTAGTACTCATTATACGACTTACCAGTGATTTCGTTTTTATTTCATCTAACAAAAAAAATAAAACTATGTCAACATGTACCCTTGAAGAAGATCAGGAACAGTTTCCTTAGTTAAAAAACGAAAGTATTGTCGCTTCCTTGTTAAGGAATAGTATATTTTAACAAATTCTAAATATTTGTTGCTGCCCCCCTCTCCGCCTGCATACACAATCACGTGATATTAACATAACAGTATACTGAGTGTTAACACGTGTTTGATGAGTGATCCTATCCTAGGTGATGAACGCTCAAATTTAACAAAACAAAAAGAAAATGATGATCATGATTAAGTAATGATTCTATTTTAGACCATCTTGGGTTTCATGCTTAACATTGTTAGTTGGAATTTTAGTGCTTTAACGCCCGCCGTTGTGTTGGGGGGGGGGGGGGGGGGTTTTTATTTGTTTTGTTTTTTGTGTTATACGTAACAAATATTACAAACAAAGAAAATGATGATCAATGATTATAGGTAATTTGGGGGGGGGTTCTATTTTAAAAAAAGCCATAAACTAAAATAGGGTTTCATGCTTACCGTCGTTAGTCGGAATATTAGTGCTTTAAGGTACGTTCCTTTAAACTTTTAATAAAGTAAAATTCGCTATTTTTGACGAAATACATTAAATTTAGATAAAATAATATATAAAACAATATTAGGTACAGTCGCCAAATTCCGTCCCCGAGCTTAATTTCGTTCCCGTCGGTATATCTTTTTTCTAAATAACGCCATCTAATTTTAATACGCCAAATCTAAAGTTAGTTATGTCAGTTGGCCATTGTGGAAGTTTGACGGTGAAACGTAGTTCTTTGAGCAAGATATGTAAAAAAAGAAAAAAACTGTCCAAGGTGAGTTTTTAATGAAAATATTATGAGTACTGTTTAAATATGGATGTATTTGAGTTATTGTAATGAAATGTTTGACAAAATTTGCTGTTATTTCTTAAATTTAAATTGATAGAAATTTTATTTAGGTTATGACATGTGCTTTTGGTTTAATGGATGATATCGTCCCCTCACATGAGCCTAATACCGCCCCCGGGACGGTATTTAGGTCACTTCATCTGAACCAAGAATACGAACGGCATCACCTAGGTTAAGCAAAATTTGCTGTTATATTCTTACCGCTGCCCTTCCTCCCCGTTTATAGTTCCAGCTGACATACAACGTGTTCCAGTTGTTGAGCCTCCTTCAACGTCCAACGAGGCCAGGCAAAGCCATGATAGTTACGGCTTCACCGCATGAACAAGAAATAATAGACGCCAAACGCGGAAAAGACAAAAAAAGAAAAAGATGAAAGAAAAGGGTTAGAAATTTAAAGAAAAATACGACAGGAAGCAACAAAAAGAAAACCAAAAACCGACGTAAGAATCAATCTTCTGACGAGGACACGTCTGATGAAGACCCAATTTTACTTCCTACTGACGAAGAAGATAGTGACAGCGATGACGCTGAATGCTCAGTATGTCAGAAAATGTTTTCTCAAGATAAAAAAAGAGAGAAATGGATAAGATGCACAAAATGTTTCCAATGGATGCATGAGGATTGTGTCGAAAATTCAGGAGTAAATTTTATTTGTGCAATCTGTTTTGAGAATTAAAATTACTTAAACTATACCAATGATTAATAAAAGTCCGATTAGATATAATAATTATGATTATTAATAATTACCTTTAAAGATAAAAGTTTACGTATCGATTATTGTGGTCTCATAATCGTCCCCGGGACGTATAGGCACCTAAAAAAATAGTCTCAGAATTTCTTGTTTTTTGTTAAAGCTATTTTTGTAGAAAAAGTAACAGAGTTAAGAAGTTTTTGACTGTTCAGAATAATAAAGAAATGTTTCAACTTAACTCTGATGTTTTATTTAATACTTCACTTTATATTATTTTCAAAATTTGCTTTTTACAAAAAGGGGACGTTATTTGGCAACTGTACCTTATTGTGCGACATGTCGTTGAAATATTTATTTTCTGAGAGATTTATTTACTCATCATTTAGAGAGAAAAACTATATGTTCAAGTCAAATATTCTGCAGCAAAATCTTAGGGTAATGATTTTGCTGGAGTAGGACTGAGTAGGGCAAGTCCGAGAGAGTCGCCGCACCCCTTGTATTTCTTGTAATTGTTGATAGATAGCAGTCAAACGCATAGCATATGTATGGAATGAGATTTCCTTAACCAGCGCATATCTTGAATCCTTTTTAATGTTTTGTCTGTAATTATGCTATTCTTATTTTGAGATAAGCTCATGATTTCGCTATAAAAACTTTTAATCGCGTAATGCTTTAGTACTTTTTCTACACTAATTACTGAATCCATGCATAATTTCGAAGTAAACACAAAGTGTATAATCTGTATAGAGTACTCCGTATATGGATACGCCAATTTTCGTTGCGAGGGCAGTCAATTGTGATATGTTACGTCTGTACCGTACAAAATGGGATAGATGCCGCTCTGCCATTCCGATATACATGCCGCAGTTTCTTTTGTACGGGCACCGCAATTAGTAAAATTTTAACCCATTTATGCCTAGTGTCCCTTTTTGGGGGGGGCGGCATTTTCACTATCAGTCGGAAGCGTTAGTTATTTTTCCCAGTATTTATTCACGAGTATTGAACCTCAACTCCACAAAATGCTTTAACAAGACCAAGTAGTATGATGACATTTAAATTTTTATACAAAATGATTTTAAAAGAAATCATCCCTTGTGCAAGAAGTTGACATCAGAAATTTATCTATTACTGCAGGTATTAGCAAACATCGAAGTAAGTAGCAAAAATATCTGGGCACAAATGGATTAATTTCTCTCCGTGTCTTATTTTTTTAATATTACTGAATTTATGTTACTTGAGTATATTTTGCTGGATTAAGTGTTATAAACATTTTTCTTTTCTTTTTTACAAAAATTGACCAAGTTGGCCATGTTATAGTCGTTAATTGTAATAGTAATAATTCTGGATTTTAACGTTCAGGCTTAAATGAAATATTGTTTTTAAAAACCTTATAAACTGTTAATTTTTTTACAGCTTTTATTAGAAGCGTCCACATTAAAAATATAAAACAATGTTAAAACAAAGCCGACCGAGTTGTATGGTGGGTAAAGCACCGTACGCCGGTTTCGGGTTCAAAACCCGGCGGTCAGATCCCTGACTGGGCGTGGTTGTCATTGTGTCCGTCCCTATAGGGAGCGAAGTTGGTCCACCTACTAGGTACCCTCATAATAAAGAGACCAACCATTCCAGCCTGTTGTAGTCAAAGCCTTCAAGACATTGGCCGGCCATTAAAAAAAAATTTAAACACTATTTTACTCTTTTTTCCCTTCTCAAATACACTGATGTTATGCTGTTTATGAAACAACAATAAAAATTCAATTAAAGAATATAAGAATTTAATTTTAGCAGTGAACTGAGTAAGCAGACTAATTTAAACCTACTAGTACTTCTCTTTATACTAATTAAGTATCGTTTTGTTATTAAATAGGTAATTATAGTTCGAGATGAAATTTTTTAAGAGTATTTTTTAATTTATTATTTTATTCTATTCTTATTACAGGGTGACTCCCACCCAAGAGCGGCGTCTCACCCGCAATGCAATGTTTTAGAAAAAAATTGATAAAAAATATAATTATTTTTTTAGATTTTTTTTGTCGCAGTACGCATGTTCTATATTCGACTATAAATAGTACAGCATCATTTATTTTACTGTATGTGCAGCCTGGGATTTTCTACACAAGCTCAAAAAACTATGCTGTATAAGTCCCAGAATTACCCTACATCTCAAAATAACCTACGTATATGATGCTGTCACAAGAATTGTCTAAATCAGATCTAACAGTAGTATCGCTTAAACTCTGCGAGATGATCCAAAACTTGCATAGAAATCCTGAATTTAAAAAAAAAAAAAAAACTGTTTTTCACCTAAAAATACCTTTGAAATGAATAAATATTTGCATAAGAATGGGAGTTTTCAACTTGCGGCCAGCATAGCCTTCCGGGTAAATAATTTGCAGCATCAAATTAGATATTCTTATTTATCCATCGTACATCTGTCGTAGTTGCAGAAGATTGAACTCAATTCCCTCGCTGAACATATTGTGTACTAGCCCTCCAGGTGGCATAGTGGCTAAAGAACCATTCTATCACTCCTTGGATCCGGGTCGATTCCTGGCTTCGGCTTGGGTGTTAACCCGTCCACCCCTTCATATGGGGTATTGTTGGCCACGCATTGGGTGCCCCCATAATAGAATGGACAATACCCTCTGGCCGTTGTAAGGCGAATACCTAATACCCGTCCTTAAAAAAAAAAAAAAAAAAAAAAAAAAATTATGTGTTTATGCAAATTCTCCTCGAGTTTTCTAATCTTTAAGGTTTTATGTACAGAGGGAGTTTACACATTTTTAGAACGATTTCGATAAAGAATTTTTTTAAAAAGTAAATTTTTCAGAATAAAAATTTTTGGCAACAGCTTATTATTTGAAATGAGAAATATCGTATGCTACTTTTAAATTTATTCTTCTTTCAAAATGTCATATGTAAACAAGCTGTGGATTGAAGGATATGGTTTTGCGCTTTCCGAAGAGAAATATTCTTATTCCATAATTTAAAAACGTTGTGAAATGCATGGTATTAAAAATTTTAAGTGCAAAATAAGCAACATTATTAATCGGCAATGTAAAAACCGTCAATCATTGTTTCTACATGGAAAGAAGACTCGAATATCCGAACGAATATCCGGAAAAAGTACGTACTGTTTCAAACGTTTCTAAAGTGAAATCGCTGGTAACAAAAGAAATTCCGCCAACACAGAGATCAATTGTAATGTCTTTAGATACATCTGTGGCAACAATAAATAAAATAATAAACCAAGATTTACAACTTAAAAAAGCTAAAAAACATAATTTTCACCAACTTTTGCCGAAACATATGGCTCAACACAAGTCATACTTCGAAAACTACCGCTGCATTCCTTGAAAAAATGAAGACTGATACAGGTATTGCATATATACTTTTTAAACATATTCCTGCAAAATCCCCTGACGTTTCACCTATGGACTATTGTGCCTTTGGTCTGTGAAAAAGAGCTCTTTCTAAACGCAAACCCATCACGATAGATGGACTCTGGAAAGTAGTGGAAAAGGAATGGAAAGCAATACCCCTGGAAATTTTACGGAAAGCTCTTCTATCATGGAAATCACGATGCAGACTTATAGTCCAGAAAAAGGCTATCAGATCGAACATTTAAAAAAATAGTCTTTACATTTTAAACATTAATTAAACGGCCCCGAAATCGTTCTAAAAATGTGTAAACACCCTCTGTACATTTTAAATAATTGTATGCTTGATATAAATACAATTATTTAAAATTTACACGAAACCTTAAGTATGGAATAATGACAGTCTCAAATATTTTTATCATCAATTAAGGTTTTTAAAATGTCCCCTTCCTATTTCATTCACAATTGAAAACTTGTTTTTGTTTTGTGTAAACTTGATTTCAAGTTGGCCAATTATGATCAAGGTCGTAAACTACCTTGCCCCAAAGTACAGGGTGTGCCACAATTCACTCCCAGGTTTGGAATTAAGTTATAAAAATATGTATATTACCAATACAACTACAAAGTTGACTTTATGGGAGAAGGAAATGTTAGAAGTTTTATTTCACAATATATGAATCTTTCGTGACAGCGACTGATTAATGCAATTTTGTTGGGGATGGGGGGGGGGGGGGAGGGCTGTTAGTTCTTTCTCCAAGAAAAACAAAACTTGCAATGTTTCTTTCTTCAGTAAATTCTTCTCCAAGAAAGTAACATTGCAAGTTTTGTTTCACAAATAACGGGCTTCCTCGTTGTTGGATTGGACGAGGTTCTGCCGACGACAATCGTCGTCTTCCGTGGCTACCTTGCTCTCTGTCCCAGTTCCAGGATATATATATATATATATATATATATATATATATATATATATTGGGGGGGGTTAAGAAAATATCGTGTGTTCGTCCCAAAGACGAAATTTACGCCAAAAGGATCATAACTGCATTTGTTACCATGTTAAAACGAGCGTGCGAGTGTGGGAAGAATTCGACTTCAGACTTTATATCTGCCGCATCGCGAAACAAGGACGGATTATGGAGGGGGGGGGGCTGGGGGCTGCCGCCCCAATTGAGACAAAAAAAATAATGTAAAAGATTCTATTTTACTTTCATAAAATGGATCTATATGTCAATCTTCTAACTACGGATGTGTTCAATTCATTAAAGGTATATTCAGTGAACGTCTGTGGTCAATCACTATTTGGTCAGTGCTCGAATCGCGTAAACTATCACCAAGATTGTCGGCTTTTGAAAAAGTATCACCAAATTAAGCGACAAATATAAATCTTTAAAACTAAACCTAGCTTAGAGATATCTCTCAAGAGTATAGTATCGCAATTTCAACTAAAATAATTTTAGATGGAGTTCATCCAAAATATTTATAATTTACCAGCCGTACAAGAAGTCGTGTAATATTCACATTAGATTTTTTTTAATGGAGGTGCCTGTCTACCTCAGGAGTGAATTTTTTTTAATATTTGAAAATCGCCAACTTATGTGCATTTTATTATAGAATATAATGAAAAATTGTTTATAAGATGTGAAAATATTTATACTTTTTAATTATTTGATATTTTAGTTTCAAAATGTACGTAAAATGGGCTATAAAATGACACTTTTGCAAAACACGGAAACTCAAATTTAAATAAATATATTTTTATTCTGTAAGATTTATTTTGCCGTTTGAACCCTCCTTGTGGAATGAACTACTCTAACATTAACTATCTTATTTAAAAAGTTAGAGAAATTTGCGTCTTAACGCTCAGAAATTTCATGAAAATATGTGACAGACTTCAAATAGTTAAAAAATGAAAAGTAAATTAACTACTTTCATAGTAGATGTTCATTCCCTATACCAACTACTTTAAAGTATTTTACCAAAGCTTCATAGTGTTGCATTCATAATTTTTTCAGTTACACAGAAAAAAAAAATGCTGACATCTAGAAAATAATCGGTGGAACTAGAATTTATGAGTCTATGTACTTCCCTATAAATACTAGATCATAGAACGAGACATTTTTGAACCCACTTATCCAATTTTTAGATCTCTCTTCTATAATCTGGTGTTTGTACTCAGATGGAGATATCTGTAAATAATCTGCTCATGCTAGACTCATAAACGGTCATTCTAGTGCTCCAAAAATGGTTAGTATATTAATATATATAGAATTTGCTGATTTGTGTGAATGTGTTCATTTCTCGTTAGACAAAGTATTCATTCTGCTGTGATTAGCCAGCGTACTTTAAATTTCATAATTTTCTGACTGGAAATAACAGATTCGCATTGATTAGAATAAAGATTTTGAGTTAAAACATCCTTTTCACAGAGGTTTTGTATAAGATATTCCTTAACTAAAAAGTCCATTTTCCATGTATTAAATTCATTCATTCTGCTGTGATTAGTCAGAATACTACAGACTATAAATTCTTGACCATTTCGTCTACATACCAGTTATGTGTATCACCTACACGCATCATTCTACGATCTGTTCTTCTTGTTTTTGCGCAGAGAAAACAGCCATCTATTCGTTATACACGAGACCGGTATTTTTTACCCCCTCCGTGTCGGATGTTTTGCGATAAAGCAAAGTCTCAAAAATCTCATTTTGAGAAAACGCTAAAACTATACTTAAAATACTAGGTTTTACCTATGAAATGACGAATATTAAAATTCATGTAACTCATGTTCTTAGCAAAATAGCAAACAATATTTAGATTGATTTAGGAAGCTGAAAACTGTGTAAGGCTTTAAATTTCATAATTTTCTTAGTGGAAATAACAGATTCGCATTGATTAGAATAAAGATTTTGAGTTGAAACATCCTAACCATTTCCACAGACGTTTTGTATAAGATATTCCTTAATTAAAAAGTACATTTTCCATGTGTTAAATTGATGCACTTTTATGAGACAAGTGTTTTAATGTTAAATTACTGAAATAACTTTTTTAACCATGTAGAAATCGAAATTCTAAATGAGTTCTTACGCTGTTCTTTAAAGATTTCATAGTGTTGCAGAAAATTACCAAAATAATAAATTCTTCTTAAATTCACATTTTCTCTACCATCATTAAACTTTCCCACTAAGGTGATAGATTTTGCTTCTTTGCCACTGTTAAGACACTGATCCTAAAATCTATCTTTTTAAGTCCAATTTAAACTTTTTTTTTTTCTTAGTTACACATCTTCGAATCAATTTTGGTAATTTCTTTTCACTTATACCTTGCTTATGTACTTTCCATAGCTCATTTTATGCTATTTTAATCTTTCCTTTTGTTTTCTACCAGAGATTTATATTTTATTTTCTTTCTTGGAAAAATGTTCTCTACTTCACGCCGTTGATAGCAAACTCACTGAATTCTAAATTAAATTCCCTTATCTGTTGCTAGCTTACAACTTGTAATTACAAGCACTAAATATTAGTTAACACGGTGCAATGTATTATATTTGAATTTAAAAATATCTTAAAAGTTTAAAATAGATAATCAAGAATTTTTTAGAATTTATTATTTCTTTAATAATCTTGTAAAAACTACTCTCCGAGCTATAATTCTAAATCAGTATTGCTGTCAAAATATAAAGTTCATCCTATCGTAGTGCAATTAATAGAAATAAAACACAGAAACAAAACTTGGCATTTTTCATTTTAATCAACACTTAAAAGTTTACAGAAATAGTTTGACAAAAGAAATATTGGGACATAGCTGGGTGAAACAGAAAATTAAAAGGTTCATTTATTTTTCCAAGTCGTCATCCAATCCGTAAACCGAGTGTCAAAAATCAAAGAATCCTGATGAAAATGTCCTGAAATATAAAAAGAGTACTATTTAAAATCATATAATAGTTAATAAACGCATGATAATGTAAGAGAATTAGACATAAATCGTTGGTTCAAACGTTTGCGAGCAAGCTTTAAAGGTATCAAACATGAATAATTCAGTCTCTTTAACGGTGTTATTCGAAAAAATCATGTGATTTTGGTACATAATTACAAATAAACTAATTATGCCAGGCACTTCAAAATTTTGAAACTGTCTCTTTACAAGCTGTATTACAAACTGCGAAGACAAGCCAATCTGTATCGGTTTCAAAACTTTTAGAAAAAATTCTTAAAAATCGGAAATTTTCGCAAAGCGCGTCACTCTACGAAAAATCTTGCAGCTTAGATCCATGTTTAAGAATTTTTTCTGGAAATTTCACAAAAGCCACAGCGTTTTCGCTTATCGCAGTGTGTAAAGCAGCTTATGAAGAACCATCTGGAATTTTTTGGAAAAAATGGTGCTATTAGTTTATTTCAATTTGTGTACCAAGACTAAAAGCAGAGTTCTTTTTTTTCGAAGAACAGCCTTAACAGCTATCCTGTCGCTAACGTAATGGGCAATTGCTAAAGAGGGCTTTTCAAAGATGTGTTCAGCCAAAAAATATAGATTCCTAGTAAAATGTTCAATGCTGATTGACAACAGCACGGATTTATGGATTTAAAAACTATAGCCATAGTAATTGGTCTGTTATTGCACATAATTACAATTTTGTTATTCATACTTGTAATACTTAAAACTATAATGTGATTTTTGTATAAAATTTGGCTCGTATTGTATACTTCAAATATTTTTCTTTTCACTGAACTGAAATAAAACTTTCAGTTGAGAATGCATTCTTGAAGAATTCAATTATTTGGATAAATATTTTTAGTTAGGTATCAATTCGTCTTTTGTAGATGAAAACAAATTTTTAAAAAACATTTGATGTTCAGACGTATAAAAACTTCTAGATTTCAATTTTCTTTATATATGTAAAATAAAATAGTTTTATAAAGTTTTATTCTTTTATTAATATTATAATAAAAGCATAAAACTTAGGTTCATGTAATTTTTTTCAGACATTACTTTACAATCGTATTACTGATAACGTCTATAAATATTGTTTTAGATTCTTACGATATCTCTATCAAAACTGTAGAGAAGTTTTATGCTTTCCGCTAAGGCGAGATATTTTTATAAAAACATTAACAGTCGCGTACATACTAAAACTATTTAGCTTTTGTAAACTGTATGTTTCGATAAATAATAAACTTTCTATCAATAGCTTCATTCGTATGCAATTATGTAAAAAATTTCTCTTGAAATGCAATTTTTCCTGGTTCTATGATTTATTACAAAGCTTTATTCAATGGACAGATTTTTTTCATGTAATCCAGAAATCATCTAAAATTGTCAAACGCCACTAAAACTAAATTTATGAAATTGAGTCTTAACAGCTTTCGAGGCATTAGATTTTGAATAAGTTAATTATCAATTACATTGCATAAATTCGGGAAAATGCTTTCAGTTTTGATGTTATAATCTATATTTTTAGTGCTAATTTCCAATGTTAAAGAAATGTTTAAAAATATTTTAAAATAACAATTTTTTAACAATATGTTAAAAAAATTGTTAATTTAAGCAAAAATATGTTTAAAAATACTAAATGTTATAAAATCATTTTCTGTGATAGAAACCATATGAAAGCTAATGAAGAATTCGTCAAAATAAATAATTTAATTTAAATCTTTTTAAATCTATTTGTAATAACATATGATATATATATATGATAATAATAAAAAAGAATCGTGAAAATTTAAGAAAATTACATTTATACTAATAAAACAGTACCACTGTACTATTAAAGTCTGGAAAAATGAACACTTATGATGCTTACTTGCTTAAGGATTTCATAGTAATATTTTTATGGTTTCTGTAAATTAAATTTACATTTAGATTGAATTTTACCCAAAAGAGGTTTTTTCAGATACCTTACACACCCAAAAATTATGTGCTTAAGAAATATACGTTTAAAACTTGTCGAGCTACAGTGGCAAAAGAAATTATTAATAACTAAAAGTAATTGCTTAATTCGGAGTCCTGTATTTCAGTTAAAGTTACAACAACTATTTATAATCCCCATAAGGAGCAGGTACTTTAATAGCAGTGACATTAAGTTACATCCTGCAACCGTAATTGGACTTCTAATTGATTTTTAGAAGAATGACATCAATCTTATTTTAAGTCTTTATCGGATCACTGTCTTATTCTATCAGATATTGGGGAAGTTTTATTAACTTAAAAATTACTAAAAGTCGATGAGCAGGTAGGTTTCCAGATTTTTTAATTTGACAGTATTTTTCCTGCATTTTTTTTAATCGTACTTGTTCAAATTTTCAAGCACATCTGTTCAACGGTGTGTAATTTCGTACTAACCAACTAAGCAAACAAACCGGCAAACATATTTTCATTTTTATTTTTCAGAATATATATGTAACAAAATAATCTCTTACGTCTATTTATATTTGTGTATTTTTTAATTAATTAATTAATTAACTTTTTGCCTCTAAATATATCTTTTATTTTAGTTATTTGCCCGTCTGTTCTGCTTGGATGCAATTTCATTAATATAAAATCTTATTCATTTTGATGTTTCCCTCTAATACTGCCACAATAACGCTACGCGAAGCGAACTAAGAAAACTGAACCTTGGTTTGCATCGTACCTTATTGTCCGTTCACTTCCAGTAGTAGGAAAGAGCTGGGTTGTAGACTCCGTAGTTGTAGGCATAGGGGTAGGCTGCGCCGTGAGTGTTGTAGTAGGTGCTGTAGTAGGGCCATTGGGCGAAGGTGCACACCACAAGGGCGACAAGGACGAGGAGGGCAAACTGTAAAGAGAAAAAAAGACAGATACAAAATGTTAGTGATGCGTAATGTTGAGCATGTGAACGCATTAATTTTAACTCTTCCCTCAACCCTTTAAAGTATCTGCTGACTGATAAAAATAGGAAAAATATTTCGAGGACCAACTTCGGCCCAAAACAATAAATATTACCTTAAGCATCTATTTTATTTATTAAGTGTTAGTCAAATATAAGTTTTAGTTAGAGTGACATTTTTTACTGATTATTTTTTATTAAACTTCATATACCGGCAGTAACTGTAGCGGACCGGCACTGGTCTTTCGAACAGTGGTTGAACCTGTTCTAATTAGTGAGTATTTAGTTAATAATCAATTTTTTTTTTACATCTTGTAAATGAATGTGAAGGCAAAAAAAATTTTTTTAATTGTAATTTCTTTTTAAAATGTTCATTATGAATTATAGAAATTTGTGTGCCAAAGAGTTCATACAGATTTTTGAACTGCACAGTGATTCAGTCTTAAAATTTTTGTATAAAAAATAATTAGCAACTACTTATTATTAAGAAAAAATTCTAGTGGAAAATGCTTTCCAAAAGAGAATAGTTGTGGAAAATATTCTCTTTCTGAAAAATATTCTCGTACATTTTTCAATGAATCAAGAAAATCGATTTAAAAGCAAATATGCTTCTTAAAACTTTTCAAACATTAGTTTAAATTGCAAATGGCATATAAAATTGCATTTTGTAAAGAATGGATAATTTTTTAATTAAGCTTTCTATAAATTTCTTCTTTTTTTAAATAATCTTACATGATATCTCTGGACACTGATTATATTTCTGTCTAGACTAAGAAAAAAAGTGAAAAGCTCTTTAAAATGCTCTTGCATTGTGCTACAGCGATAGAAATATTTATTTGCTTATTCCTTAAAATTTATTAATGCTTTTAAAAATTATATGGCCTAAATATTTGATATTAGAAATCATCGGCTACTGTCTTAATCCAAATAAAACCATACGACAGTAATAATTTTTAAAAGAAATTAAACACGACTGAATTTTTTTTTTAAAGTTTTGTCGGAAGGAGAGTATTCAGAAAATCTGCATCTTACCAAGAAGTTCATCTTGAAAGGAGACTTGCTAACTCACTGCAGGAGACAAAGCAAATATGATTCGAAGCCCCGTCTAAATTCTACTTTTATAGTGGAATCGAACAGGAAAACCCGGCCACTCGATGAGTGACAAAAAAAGTAAATAAATAAATAAAAACTCTTCAAGGTTGAGGAGGATTTCTCTAAATAGTGCACCGTTTTCGACAGGGTGGGGCAGAAATGATGAGCATGCTCTCGAAAACGTGCCGTGGGCCGACTGGCCTTCGACTACGTAACCCCCCTTTTGTCAAGACTTTTTTAACTCTCCACCAGAAGAGAAAAGAGAAAGAAGAGCCCTTTTGCCTTGTCGGAAAAACTTTTAACATTTTACTTTTATTTTTCTGTGGGTTGGTGTGGTGGGTAATTATCATCGGATTGTTTTACTTATTGAATTGGGCAATATTTCCTGGCAGATGAAGATGATGATACTTTTGAAATTCTGTTGGGGAGAAATTTTCACCAATCAACCTTGAAGGCTGGAGAAAGTACTATCCTCCTGACCTTGATTCCGTTTGCAAGGTGCTTGTCGGCTGGACTCGAATAGCGATGCTTGTTGTAGGCGAAGTTTGGAAAAGAAGGGTGGGTGCTGGGATGGAAAAATCTCGAATATTCTACATCGGGGATTCTCAAAATTTTTTTTGCTGCGGCACCCTTGTCAGACTAAAAAATTTCACGGCGTAATCTTTAAAGTGATATGAATATGAATGTCCGGAGAAAAGAAGTGCAAGTTTCACGGTCATTTTTCTTAAATGTGATGAATAAAACTGTTTGGATGTATTTTTCATTCTTTCTTTTAGGCTTACAGGACTGACTATCGGGAAAGTGTTCTTTTGGGAAAGGGATATATGGTATGGGTAAAAGGGATACGAGTTTGCCCCCTTCCCCGTCTCACGCAGTTCCGGTAAAAGAAAGACAACTGGACACTGGACTCTCTCGAACTTGACTGGTATATTTTTGTTTTCGACCATTTGCTCATGGGCTTAGCGAAACATTTTTTGGGGATACTGATTCCAATAGAAAATCTTTATGAATATCTATTCCACCAAAAGTTGGTATTTTATTGATCATTTCTTTGGCGACTTGGAGCATGCTCGCAGCACCCTAGGGTACCGTAGCACACAGTTTGGGCACTACTGTTCTATATGATACAGTCTGGCAGGTTGTTCGAAAAAGGTATTAGGTGTACTGAAAAATAATGTCTGTTTTTTATATCAAACAAATGTAACTTTAACAACAAGTAGCACTTTACAAAGTAGTTGTGCAAAGTGCAAAGCAAAAATTTCACAAAATTTTTGCTTTAAATATTTTTTCAACTTTCAATGCATTGTTAAAAGATTACTGGTTAGTAATATTTTAAAAATTGCTGGGAATATTCTGCTAGCAGTAGCGTAGCCAGAAATTTTTCATGGGGGAGGTTTTATGGCTACTGCAACTCACTCTCACATTTATGTATACGTGAGTGTGATAAGGGAGTGAAGAATATACATTTTTTATGGCAAAAAATTCCTCATGGGGGGGGTGTGACCCCCCATCCCCCCTCCTTTGGCTACTCTACTGTCTGTTGGTATGAGCTTTTAACGTCAAGAGGTCATTCTTAACCTGTAACTAAATTTTGTTTGATCCACTGTAAACATTTTAACATTAAGCCTCAAGAAAATTTTGTACGATTTTCACAAAACCTAAATAAAAGCAAATAAACATTTTAAAAATATTGTTTTAAAATTTAATCAAATTTTCAAATAAGCTTCGACATTTATTGCTTCAGTCGTTGCTGATAATGTTGTTAAACTTCATTGTATTCTCTTGAGCCATTTTTCAGAGATACAAGAACAAGAATTTACACGATTTTCACAAAATCTCAAAATCTGTGAAATATTTAGAACAATTTTGGCATCTATAGCTGAAATGAATTTGCCATCTAACATAATTCCAAATTTCATTCTATTCCATTGCCCTTTTTCAGGAATAGAAGAAACATTTACTCAATTTTCGCAAAATCTCAAAAATTATAAAAATTTTGTAGTAGTTTGATGATTACAGTTTCAGTGACTACCTATGATTATACTAAATTTTAATTTCATTCGCCTTAGAGGTTTATACGTGATGGACAAGTATTTTTACATTTTTACAAGTTGCTAAGCTTGGCGTTAGTTGGCAAAATCTGCATCTTCTTTAAAATGAAATCTATAAAAATGTGTATAACTCATTAGTTATAGAAGCAAACCATGTGGTGATCACATCATATTTTTTTTAATCGTTTTCACTAACAAAGGCATTTATTATTTTTAATGACAGCTAATTGGTCAACTAAGTATTTCATCAAAAGCAGGTATCATTTTGATATCCCAACAGCGGGTCAGAATATCTTATAATTGGCATATAAAAAATAATCTGAAATTCTTCAATATCTACAATCCCGAAACCTCGCAATAACATTTTTAATGCTGATATTCAGCAATGATGGTCAAATAATATGACGGGATTACTATGTTCAGTGTAAAGTATTATCTGTCACTTCAGAGTCTAATTAGAGCGACCAAGTTCAGAACTAGATCTGTGCTAAACAAGGATGACACTTGTGACCTTATCTTATTATGTTTAACAATAAATATACAAAACTATTTTTCTAAATAATTATGTTCACATAAATTATATGTCTTGTATAGTTTACCCTAATTCTTACTTAATGAAACAAAAATGCCTTACACAAATCTCACTGAATCGAAGTATAATATTTTCTGTACATGCATTTATATACAATAGTATACGCATTTTTATTAGTATTTTGAAAAAAAAAAAAGTGAATATTGCTGTACTAAAATTTCCTTCTTATTCATAAAAGAAATGGGAAATGCCGTTGAAATTTGCTGTCTTGCTAATAAAATTAATTCGTAAAAGTTTTTAACGAAATCTCATCACTAGTAAAGCCAGGGGGGGGGGATATCGGGATATATCCCCCCCCCGAAATTTTTGGATTAGTGATGAAATTCTGTCTATTTATACACATATAAGTTCATATCCCCCCCCCCGAAATATTTTCCTGGTGCATATCCCCCCCCCCCGAAAAATTTTCCTGGATACGCGCCTGAGTAAAGCAACCCGTGATACATGCACTACTAAATAGACTATCTCTGAGTGGATCATCAATATGCAGGAGTGTTTTTACAAAGGCGATAAAATTAACTTTTGTACGGACACGAATAAATGTGTCATTGAAACATTGTCTAGACAGCATTAAATGTCTCCCAAGACTATAAACATTCCAGACAGTAAAAGAAGAATGAAAATGGACAAAAGCGAAGAAGTTCCGAAGGTAACTTACTAAATTACTTAACTTGACTCTCCGTATGGTTACCTATCCACCAGGCTTTGAATAGTTTGTCTAAATGTGAGAATTGTGTCATTAAAATAAGAGAATTAAGGGAAACTGTATATAACACGTATGATTTATGTGAAGATAATTGTTATGCATTTTCAATTAAAAAAATAATGCACATGTATACGTATATACTTATTGTTAAACACACACATGATACATTTAAACTTATTATTGTGTACTTATAGTAAAACATATTACATTAAAACTTGTTATATTTAAAATGCGTAAAAACGTTAATGTTTTTTTTTCTTTAATACATAAAATTAGTAATGCTAGTTTAAATGTGCAACTGTATGTCAAGATCTGGAGAGAGAGAAAAAAAAAATCTAAGAAAAGTATGGGGCAACACCATGGCCGAGTGGGTAAAACACTGGAAATTAGTAGATGGCTGAAGTGGGAAGGTCTCGCGTTCGGGCCTACCGCGATACTGCCGATCTAACGGTCGGGAGTTTTGGGCAGTTTTCTCCAGATGCGACACGAATACCTGTTAGGGCTCCTTATAAAGTCCTCCGTCCAAGGTAAAGGTCCCAAGGCCTCCGCCAAAACAAATCAAGATCTTTCTTCTGAAGCACAGAAATGCATACCAAATAAATAAAAATATTTCGCGAATCGTAGTTTATGTAACATGCATATTCAAGTACGATAATACTTGATTTATTTTTTGTTTTTTGATGCAAATAATACAAAAAAATGATCAAAATTATTAAAAATTCTCAATTTGTCTTTTTTTCACTAATTTTACAAAAATGCAGAATTTGGTGGTACGATTCACAAACTGACCTAAAAAACACTGAATGTCATTAAATATAGGTTTTGTTGAAAATAAAAGTTCAAAGCAAAACCATTTTTTAAATAAAACAAGTACCAGGTTTATAGAGCAAATAGTTTATACAAAATGAAGGAAGAAACTAGATATTTTCGGCAAAAATCGTAATTTTTCAAGAATTCAACCTCGATGGGGCACGTGTTAATATTACGCAATTGAACTAAAACTTTACCAATCTCATTTACCAATCATTTCTAGTCAACTGGCAACTTTTAGAGGGGGGTGCCCCAAAAAATAACATTAAAAACATTTTCCTCCATATAACTTGTGCCCACCCTACTGTACTATGCACCTTTATTATCAGTAAACCTACATGTCTCGTGCAACTTTCAGAAAAAAAATAAATTCAGAAAAACCAGCTGCTTACCGTTCTTCGTACGGAAGGAATCAAATGTTTTTCTTACTCAAATAATTAATTTTAATGTTATCTTTACAAAATTTCAAAATATGAGAAATTCTTTACCTTACAGATACTTACTTGAGATGGTATATAGCGTAACTGCAAAATGATAACACAAAGTCTTATTTCAGATCAAAACGAACATAAAAGGTGTCCAATCTATTCACTTTCAAAGTGGTTCTGCTGGAAAAAAAACTTTGTATTTCTGGTTTAATTTCTAAAATAACGTCACATGGTGTGGACAACTGTTATATTTCACATTTATTTTAATTTCACATTTATCATAATTGTTGTTGTCACAATTGTTTTTCCTATTAGATTTTTGTAGTAATAGAATCCATTACCAAGGACATATTTATGAGGAGTTCGGTCTTTCTACCAGTCCAAAAGATGCCTTGGGTGGAGCACATTTTAAGAGGTTCTAACGCTTATTCAAGTTTCATCCGGAGAAAACCACCCCAAACTCGAGACCGTTAGATCGACAAATGATCGGCAGGCAAGAACCCTCGAACTTCACATTTCAGCCATCTACTACGTTCAATGTCTTACCCACTCGGCCGCGTTTTGGCCTATTTTCCGCAAACATTTGATTTATTGGAAGAGCATAAAACTTTGAAAATATAATTTTTTTTTCATAAATTTTCCCTTTGTTATTCGGGGAGAAAAATGACTGCTCAAACTGCGGTTGCTTTCATTCCATTGAATTCGTAGCTGTGCCTCTACGTTCACAGCGGTAAAATGGTTCTTCATACGTCTAACCCAAGCTGACTTACGAGTCAGAACATCATGACTATTCGCCCGTCCATCCGTAGCAAGAGAATAGTTATGGAGAAAAAAAATGGATTAAATAAAACTATCTTGTTTCAAATTCTGGTTGCTCCAATATTATAGGAACAAGCACTCTTAAAATGTTGTTGTTGTTCTCCGACAATCGCATGCAGTGCCAGATCCCCTCAGATAGGGAGGCGATGGGCGGAAGGGGGCGCCTTCCATTTTGAGTGGGCCCCAATGGGAGGAAGTCCGACTTATGCTAGGTGGTACCCTCACTCAGAACCCATTCCAGAGGAGAGACTAACCACCTGAAATCGGCAGCTCCAGAGGTGATAATCGTGCGATAGCAACTCCTGCACTGTTTCGACATTGGGAAATGGTTGCGCTTCAAAGGATTAACCCTTTAACGCGCAGTGTTCCCGCTCTGAGAACACCAAACTCTGACGTTTTGACTGTTGCCAGTCACGAAGAATAGATTGGATTTCTATAAAAATAGTTGCGGGTGACCTAGCTCCAGAGAATCCTTTACTTTTTAAGCATGTCATTTCCCGTAAAAAAATGGTCAATTAATTATTTTTAACAGCACTGACATCTGCTGAAAAATGGAAGAATGCGAGAACAGCTGGATAGATTGACCAATGCTGAAAAAAGGGCAGCCGTTGCCATCGCTCGACTTAACGACCAGCAAGATGGCGGACGATCGAAACGTTCATCGCACGTGCCACAGATCTACAGACCCTTTTTTGACGCAGCTGGCTGTGCGGCATAGCCAGCTGTGGCACGCGATGAACGTTTCGATCGTCCGCCATCTTGCTGGTAGTTAAGTCGAGCGATGGCAACGGCTGCCCATTATTCAGCATTGGGAAAGGGTTGCGCCTCACAGGGTTAAATAAAATTATCTTGTTTAAAATTCTGGTTGCTCCAATATTATAGGAACAAACACGTTCAAACACAGTGTTGTGTCATAACGTAAACGGTGAACGCTATTCTCCACACTGTCGTATTCAGGCGTAACGTTCCAGCCCTAACGTTTTCTGAAATGAGTCACCTTAAAGGAACGAGGTTAGGCGTAAAATGAAAATTTCTACAGCAATAATAAAATTCTGTTTTCTTTGTCATCGTTTTTATCAAGTTTATCATTCCTCAAATCTATCTTTGGATCAGCGGTTAAAATTAAATTTTAAAAAAAAATATGAGCTGCAATCATAATTTCTAGCGATATATTTCAGCTTAGTATTTAATCAATACTCAATAAAGATTCATTTAAACAAAAATAAATTGGATAAAATTACCATAAGCAGCCACACAATTTCGAGTTTTCTTTTCAAATTTTCACAGTAAACTTAAACCACTACTTAGTACGTCTCATTCCATCAAACTTTGCTCTCGAACGTCACGAGTCAGTATAGCGATACAACTTCTTGTTTCTAGTTGAATATGACCAAGTAAGCCAGAATCTCATGACAACTTACGTATTGGCTCTTCCCATACTGCAGAGGAACAGAAAAAAATGTTTTTGTTTTTCATTAAATTATCGCGTTGAAAATTCTGGTTGTTGCAACTTCATAGAAGAAAAAAGATCAAAATTCTTTAAAATTTAGTGCTTGTAAAAACATTGCTTGCTCTGCCAATAAAACCGCTTTATATCCCGAGAAATGGTATTGATTAGTTTGCTTTTTGTAGATATTCCTTTGTGTTAAGATTTTAAAATTTACTTTGTGCTGGGTAATGTTTTACGGCAAACCTACTCAAGAGGTATCTGACTAGCAGGGAAGGTACCTATGGTGGAGCACATTTTAAGGGGGTCTAACGTGTATTCGAATTATATCTGGAGAAAACAACCCCAAATTCCAGACCATTAGATCGACAGACGCGTGGTAGGCAAGAACCCTCAACCTTAACGCTTCAGTCATCTGCTATGTTCAATGTCTTATGCACTCGGCCATGGTGGGGCCGGGTGGATTTGACTTACGCCTGACTGGTTTGATGAGTTTAAAACTTCAAAAATCTAATAAACATTTTCCTAATGCTCTCATGAAAATTTTCCTTTTTTTATTTTGGCAGTGTTTCCCCTACTAAAATACTAGCTTTGAAAATGCATGTAAATGTTCTTTTTTTGTAACAGAAAAAGTGTTGTCTCAATGCCCGAAGTGTTGTCCAAGCCCGAAGTTTTTTTTTTTTTTTTTTTAATCTAATTGTTTTGGACGGTCAAAACTAAAGGTCAACCACTGTTTCAAAAAATACATAGTAGCTAACATATGAAACAATACATTTTCACGAAATTTTTTTTACACTAAAATTAGAGTAAAGTTTCGAAGTTAAACGTGTAGACTGTTCAGCGTTTTGGGAAGACATTTGAAAAAAATTACTATTTACGAAATTTGGCTAATTATATTTCGGAGCAATTTTCAACTCTGATAGAACTCTGTAAATGCATTCATCCAATAGAGAACCAAAGTTTTACTGTGGCAATTACATTTTTATTTACTTGGTACAAAATTTTAACAAAAAATTTCCAGAGGGGGGGGGGGGGGATGGAAGTGCAAGTTTAATCGTTTTGAAATTTCTGTTGGGGAAAAAATATGCCAACTTAAAAATATTGTTTTACATAAGGTGCAAATGAATTTTAAAAATACTTGGAATGTTGATAAAAAAAAATAATCATCTTTTACGCCATTCTAAATTGAGTCGAGAATCATTTAAGTTGATTTATTCCCTTAAAAAATGTCTTCAAAAGTATATCCTCAATGTTAACTATGAGGTACTTTTCATTTTGTGGTATCCGTTTATTTTGAAAAGACCACTGTTCATTATTGTTGAGTTAAATATTCTGTATTTCCTGAATCAGGTTAGTAATATTTTAGTGAATATAATATTATGAAATGTCAAAAAATTATACAACCACACATGTAAAATTATTTTTTTAGGTTAACTAATTTTACGATGCTCACATTCGATTCACATGGATTTTTCTCCCATGTTTCAAGTAAGTTCGACATCTAAGTCGAGTTAGTAATAAGAGAAGTTTGCACCTAAAATTGGTATGTTATGTGTGTCTGCTGGCTGCTAGTAAGATAGCAAAAGAGGTAGTGTCTGCCACATGCCTCGTTTTTGAGTAATGGTTTACGTAACAATGTATATATGGTACGATATTATGTGTTGAAATTATAAAAAAATTTTAATAACCTTATGTAATACAAATATCTATTTCTGTTGCTATTGTACATTTTGTTAAATAAAAATTTAAAAATGGTTTTGGAATTTTAACTTTTATGCAACAAAGTACTTTTTTATGCTGACAACGGGAAGTGTCGTTCATTTTTATGTATGCAAATTTTTTGCCCTCATAAATAGTAAATTATTCTTATATTACCTCTTATATGATGTTTTCCATTCGATTCTAAAACCAACGGCTTCAATTTTTGGTGCTCTTTGTTGAAGAAACCTCTAAATTTGGACGTGGTCGCTTACTTCTCAACATTCTGCGAAGCGTTTTAGGCAGGGACGTGATCAGGGTGTTAGCAACACCTCCTAGATATACAATGCCTGAGAACAGAAACTTCATCACTAGGTCCACAAAAGTGACCTCATCACACATTTGTTTACAGAAAGTAAAACTATTCAAAGTTTGTGGTGAATTGACTCCCGCATAAAACATTTTAATGATTTAAGATAGAAAATTTAACTTTACGACCAATTGGAAATTTTAACTATCACTAATTATGTAATATGATATAGAAATTGATCTTAATAAATTATTTTTTATCAGAAAGGTATTTTAATTTTTATATTCAACTTAAGATATTTCTAAAATTTGTATCATTCACCAGAAATTTTAAGTAGTTTTACTTTGTGAAAGTAAAGCTGTGATGACGTCATCTTAGAAGACCAAGTGATGACGTAAAAGTTTCTGTTCTCAGGCCTTCTCTATCTAGGAGGTATTGGTTTTAGCAGCCCTGGGCGAAACATATTCAGCGGCCCTGGACAAAAAAAAAATAATTACAGATCTTTTAATTTTCTCTGTTTATTAAATTGTGGATCTTGGCATGCCCCCACCCAGTAAAAAGACGCTTCTACTGATGACTAAATAAATTGGATTAATTAATTAATATTTTAATACAATACGTTCCCAAAGTTTAAAATTCGCATACTAGCTACTTAACATGCTGTAAATTTGAAAAAGAAAGTTATAGGCGAAATTACAAATTCTCCTCATTTAAAAATTGATTTAATCAACTTGTATTAATAATGGAACAATGTGAAAAATATGGATACAATTTTGAGAACGTAAATTTACAAAGAAAAAAAATTATGATCTGTTCACTACAAAGCAATTTTCTAGCTTTTGGAGCAGCGAAATTCTCTATTAAACGAGAATAGTCAAATGAAGATGCCAGGTCATTCTCAATAGAAATGAGTGCCAAGGATAACAGGCGTGAATTGGTCATCTTTGATCTCAAATAAGTTTTTATTATCTTTATCTTGTAAAGGAGCTTTCTGCAGAGGCAATAGGGGGGCGGGGAGCAAGTTAGGGGAATTCTTAAAGCAATCATAAAGTTTGGCAGAACATCATGCAGACAATTTTAGTACAAATAGTTAAGAATTTATGTGGAGAAGTTATTATCATAGGAATGTCATAATGAATTTCACCTTTCACGTTAAAAAAAAAAAAAAAACCGGTAATTTTCGTATATAAAAAACTTGTCCATTGATATTATCTAATATAGGAGCTAGATGGTTTCGGTGATTCAGTGGATCACAGTCCTTTGTTTCAGTTCACAAACATTGAAAAGGAATACAAAATTATTATTGAAGCTGCTTAGCTGTTGAAAGCGTTCCTCAATTGACATTATAGCATGGTCAATAAGAACATTGAAAAAATTTATACGATAGATTTCTACGAGTTCAGTAACGCTCCTATCATCAAGCTCATAATTGAAATTTTTGTTGACTCTTTTTCTTCTAGCGACAAAAATGCATATCAGAGAAGCATCCATTTCAAGCTCATTTGCTGGCAGCTTTAGACTTTGAACTTTTTTAAAAATGCAGCTGTGTTATCTATCACTTGCAAAGCAGTGTTCAAATTTATATTAACACTTTTCATTAGTTTGCTGACAAAATTGAATTGTATTAAAATGTCATACCTTACTCACAAAGTGGTAAAAAATTAAAAACATTTAATTGCCTCCTTAGCAAGAGCTTTTGCTTCCGCTTTACATTTCGGATCATTGGTAGTTCCGGAAACTTCAACAATAGCATCATAAACATCCCCAATTTGGAACCTAATAGCTTTAACGCTTTCTATTTTACATTCCTATCTAGTGTCACGGAAAGCTTTGACAATCAATTTTTTCAAATGTTTCTTTAGAATTTCCCATCGATTAGTTGAAGCGGAAAATAAAATGTAAATTTGCTGAACAATACCGAAAAATGTAACAGCTACATTTGATGCTTTGGCCATATCGCCAAAAGTTAAGTTCAAGCTGTGACATCCACATGGAACAAAAAAAAGCTGTGGGATTTTTTTTGCAGTATTCGAGACTGTACACCAGGGGTGCCCAACCCAAATCGGTTGGTGGGCCGCAATTTTTTTCATAACCGCAATTTCTTTTCATAAAGCTTTGCTACAAAGGATTTTAATCTTGATAACAATCGGTAATCAACTTATTTTCACCTTGTAACTTCTAATGTAAATGATATAGACTGTTAAAAACTTCAATTGGGCCTCAAAAAGTCTTCAAATGGGCCGCAGGTTGGGCGTGCCTGCTGTACACCATTGTTTTTGCTTCGCATTTTTGCGCCGTTATCATATTCTTGGCCGCGGCAATCGTCAAGAGAAATTTTCAAGTCTTTCAACTTATTAAGAACTTTTCTGAGACACTGACCCATGCTGTTACAAATGGACAAAAAACACATAAAACGTTTGTGCATTCCAGCACTATTTTCTTCACAGCAGACATAGCAAATAAATAAAATCATTTGTTCCTGATGACTTACATCCGTCATACAATCAAGAATTATAAAATGATATTTTGATTTGCAAATTTCACTACTTATGGCTTCCAAAACTTTATCACTTATAAGCTGAATTAGTTCATTTTGAATTCTGTTTCAAAGAAAATGATCTCTTATTTCATAATTTCTGATACGGCGCAAATGTTCTAAAAGCACTGGATCATACTTAGCAATAAGTTCCACTATGCCCAACAAGTTTCCATTAGCCTGGTGATATCTTCCCTATTGGGCGAGAAACTAGCAAACGCTACAGTTTATTACAAAGGAGAAGTATAGTTAGAATATTCCTGACGGCGTCAAATTTAGTAAGTGATTTTATTATAGATTTCGATTCCAAAGGGGTGTCTTTATGGAACAACAAAGATGTAGCGGCACACTTATGAATTATTATACACTTAATGGAATAAGGAAAATAGGATGACGCATGGATTATGGTACCCTTTTAATGTATATAACACTTTAGTGCGTATTTAAAATATAGACGTGTTCCATATTTTTTTTTTTTTAATCTTGCCAGGAGGGTGTGTTAAATTAGAAATTCCTTGTAAATACGAATGTTTTTGCGTTAAATGAGAATGCTTTTTGACCCGCTAAGACTAGCGGGTTAATTTTTATGAAAATTTTTTTATGAAATTAATTAACTAATTTTAAATTTTTATGAAATTAATTAAATATTTTTATTTAATTAATTTTTTTTATGAAATTAATTAACTAATTTTTCATAAAAATTTTCTAATTATTCTCCAATGGGAGTCTGGATCGTACGTGATCTAAATTTTTTCGCTAACTTTCCAATCTCCAAGTGAACAGAAATATTTCATACGAATTTTTCTCTTCCCGAAACATGACGAATCAATTATAAAAAGTTTTCATTTTAGATTTGTTTTACTAAAATTAGATCAAGACTAGGAAGGCTAGTGACTCTACACACTCATACACGTTTTTTTTTTTTTTTTTTTTTTTTTTTTCATTCTTTTTTAGCAACTAACCAAGTATATTATTTTGAATATCATAACTATAATTTTCATATTTCTGTAAGATATTGTATTAATTATCAAATATCATTAATTATTACTATTAAAGTTCATGGTCCTATTTTTCTCTGTTTAGATCAATTCTTAGCTGAATGAAATGCCTATCCTGTGGGATCAATAAGTCTCAATCCCGAAACCAAGCGAAACGAAAAATATTGCAGGATTGCATTCCCTAATTTTAAAATTATTTTACGAAAACTTTCTACAAAAGTAACATTTCTTTCAAAACTTTTTAAAAATCTTAATCTTGTGTAATATAGTCAGAACAAACTATTTTTAAAAGACAATTTTCTCTATCCAATGAAACTAAAATCGGTTTGTTACAAGAGCAATTTCCTGCGTTATTATGTATTGGGCAAGAAAAAATACGAAATTTTTTTTTTAAACATAAACTATTTTCTGATTCGAATCTTGAAAAAATCGTTTCGAGGAGTGTGTTGGAATCTGTCCTAGTGAAGCCGTTTGCAAAATTTGGTAGGTATGCGACCACCCGTTTCGAGCGCTATGCGATCAAGAGATACGCTTAACACTTTAATGCGCAGTGTTCCCGCTCTGGGAACCCCAAACTCTGACGTTTTGACTGTTGCCAGTCACGAAGAATAGATTGGATTTCTATAAAAATAGTTGCGGGTGACCTGGCTCCTCGAGAATCCTTTTCTTTTTAGCACGTCCTTTCCCGTGAAAAAATGGTCACGATTATTTTTAACAGTACTGACATCTGCTGAAAAATGGAAGAATGCGAGAACAGCCGGATAGATTGCCCAATGCTGAAAAAAGGGCAGCCGTTGCCATTGCTCGACTTAACGACCAGCAAGATGACGACGATCGAAATGTTCATCGCGTGCCACAGATCTAGAGACTCTTTTTCCGCCTTTCCGATCTACCGCCATCTTGCTGGTAGTTAAGTCGAGCAATGGCAAAGGCTGCCCTTTTATCAGCATTGGGAAAGGGTTGCGCCTCAAAGGGTTAAGAAGATCGGAGGTCACGAACTTACATAGCCATCCAGCTACAAACTTTTATTCACTCTCTGATTCTATTGTGTAAGGTATATCTTTAAGCTCAAAAATTGCTTTCAAACATGAGCCAAATCAGGTGAAAATTGAAAAATACACCACAAATTAAGATTTCTTCCTGAATGTTCCATAACTTATAATCGTTGACCGTTTGTGAAAATACATAGTATAGTTTGTGAAGAGGCAGTCTAAATTTCTTCGAGTCTCCATAATTTTATTCTATAGAAAACTACTCAAGTTTCATTATTTCGTTAAAGAACGGCTTTACACTGTAAAAAATAAAAATAAATTTACGAGAATTGACCGCTCATTTTTACGAGATAATCTCTCTTTCGTCGATAAATGAGAAAGGCTCGTAAATCCACATTTTGCATTTTCTTCCTAAGGTCAATTGTGTATTTTCACGAGAGAAGCACTTTTCTTACTTCCGCGAGTAGAGTTACGCGAATCTGTGATATTCATAAAATTACGGTCAAACTCTCGATAACTTATGGGTAATATGATTTCAAGATCTGCCCATAATTTTACGAGATTCTCTTGAGATTTTTGCTGCCGAGAATTGACCGTAATCTAACATTATTTCTTTTTTCACTGTGTATAGAGCTTAAAATATGCCGAGCTGGGCTTAAGCTCTAGTTAAGGTAAAACCATTCAAGGCCGGTTCTTCGAAAGAGAGACCGCCGTCGTACCACTCACAAGCTGGTACCATTCGCAACGACAACAAAATTAATGAGGGATCATCACTCGAGTTTCGTGTAACCAGAGCATTATATCTATTCTATAAATGGCCTTTTAACCCTTAACGCACAGTGTTCCCGCTCTGGGGACACCCAACTCTGACGTTTTGACTGTTGCCAGTCACGAAGAATAGATTTGATTTCTATAAAAAAAAATAGTTGCGGGTGACGTAGCTCCACGAGAATCCTTTACTTCTTAGCACGTCATTTCCCGTAAAAAAAATTGGCATGGTTATTTTTAACAGCACTGACATCTGCTGAAAAATGGAAGAACGCGAGAACAGCTGGATCGATTGCCCAATGCTGAAAAAAGCGCAGCCGTTGCCATCGCTCGACTTAACTACCAGCAAGATGACGGACGATCGAAACGTTCATCGCGTGCCACAGATCTAGAGACCCTTTTTCGACGCGGCTGGCTGTGAGCTGTGTCAAAAAAGGGTCTCTAGATCTGTGGCACGCGATGAACGTTTCGATCGTCCACCATCTTGCTGGTAGTTAAGTCGAGCGATGGCAACGGCTGCCCTTTTTTCAGCATTGGGAAAGGGTTGCGCCTCAAAGGGTTAAGGTAAAATCATTCAAGGCGGGTTCTTCGAAAGAGAGACCGCCGTCGTACCACTCACAAGCTGGTACCATTCGCAAGGACAACAAAATTAATGAGGGATCATCACTCGTGTTTCTTGTAACCAGAGCATTATCTATTCTATGAAGGGCCTTTTAATCTTACATCCCGACAGTAAGAGTTCGTTATTGCAAGCCCTCCTCCTTCTATAATTAGATCTTTCGTCAATCTCTCGGAAGAGCGATTTGCCGTCCCTGAAAAGCAAGCAAAGGGAAGATGGTTAGGCGAGACAAATATTTTAGTGGGACCAGAGAGAGAGAGCAGCGTTCAAGGTTGGGGTTAGAGTGAATTGTGTAACACGGGCGAATCCAGCCTTGAAATAATCGCCCAATTTTCCGAAACGGATTCTACATAACATAACGATGCATGGCAAATTGGAGTTCACGATCTATAATTGTAATAAGCGAGCAATAATTGTAATAAGAGAAGAGACTTCACCTTGAAAAACACATAGGTAGGGGCTTGTCTATAGCATAAAGGAGAGTCTTAACTTGATTAATTTATATATCTCGAAGCAACCCTTTTTTTTTCTTTTAATATAGACAGAATTATCAAGCACAAAAGGTGCCGAAATTTTGTCGGTAATAATGTCACGGTCAAACTGTGAAAGTTTAGATTACAGCTATACTGATAAACTGTGAAAATCAGGCCCTCGTTGTCGCACATGCACTAGATGCAGATAGCGGGCCAAAAATTGAGTTTAGGCACAGCATAATAGAAGCACAAAAAAATATAAGTGTACAAAATTTGAAGTGTCCTGGTCACAAAACTGTTGCAGTCAGTCCCTGGTGAAAGTTAAGAAATAAAAGAAGATGTGAACTTATTTAATCAAAACAATTAGACCATTTGACATTAGAATTTTATTTACCTAAGTGACAGAAACTTTTGTACAGGATATCATTGACGTTTATAGACGCAGTAAAATATTCCTTAAACACAGATTTGCAAGGATCGATTCCCCCCCCCACACACACACACACACTACAAGCATAGTTGACCAATCTACAGACCACCCATTGACGGAACTACGGAATATTTTTATTTCTAAGACATTTTAAGAGCTTGTGAATAGTTTCTATGTCTACCGTTGATTATCAAGTTTCCGTTTAGTAAAGATGACCGCTAAAGACACATTTTACTGTATAGAATACATTTGGATTGGTGCTTAGAAACTAATTTAGCTTTGAATATTCCAATCCTCTTACTAAAAGAAGACTGTATTAACCCTTTAACGGGCAGTGTTCCCGCTCTGTGAACACCAAACTCTGACGTTTTGACTGTTGCCTGTCACGAAGAATAGATTGGATTTCTATAAAAATAGTTGCGGGTGACAGAGCTCCACGAGAATCCTTTACTTTTTAGCACGTCATTTCCCGCAAAAAAATTCTCACGATTAACAGCACTGACATCTGCTGAAAAATGGAAAAATGCGAGAACAGCTGGATAGATGGCCCAATGCTGAAAAGAAAGGGCAGCCGTTGCCATCGCTCGATTTAACTACCAGCAAGATGGCGGACGATCGAAATGTTCATCGCGTGCCACAGATCTAGAGACCCTTTTTTTGACGCAGCTGGCTGTGCCGCACAGCCAGCTGTCCGGTGAATTATGCAGAAATTTTTCTTCTTATGTACAAAATAGTAATATAGAAGTCTTCTCGGAATTCTCTTCTCGGATGTCTTCTTGGAATTGTAACTTGGTACAAGGTAATTCCTTCGATATTCCCAGCTCTTCTAAGAACACCGATTTTGTTCCATGTCCTACTGCAGACAGTTTCACTCTATTCAGAATCGTAGCAGTGCAAGGCAGCCACCTTTTACCTTTTTGGAGAGTAAACTGAAAGAACCATCTATCTGAAACGTTAAACTAAATGCCTGTTTCAATGAAATATCTCGTGCCTAATTTAACCGAACGCCATGTTCATCGTCATCACTCGTCAGTCAAACCGGCACTAGTTGTCTGGAGCACAGCTTGCGTACTGCGCCCCAGACAAATCGACAGCATAACGTGTGCATTGAATCAAACTATTCGTAAAGCCATTTTTTTTTTATTTACTGAGCTTTTCTGAACATTTCTTAACATATAAAAGGACCAAATTATTTTTAACAAATAAAGTTTGCTTTCTACATAATTTTTTCAGAAAAAAACATTATTTTCAGATATTTATAGATTTCAAGCTCGATGTGCAATCCCTAGAAATTTTCGTAGCCCCTCCAGATTTTGCTTACGAGTTATTCATAACAATATACAACTCCTAAAACCTCGGGAGCCCAATAATTTGGTAAAGAATAATTTTGGTCGATTTTTTTAAAAAAGTCATATTTTTCAAAAATTTCTAAATTTCAAGCTCGATGCGCAACCCCAAGACGTTGTCGTAGAGCATTCAAATTTTACACACGTCTTATTTATATCAATATACAACTTTTCAGACCTCAGGAGATAAAGATTTCGAAAAAAAAAAATTTCGATCCACCCTAATGAGCAGTCATTGGTTTAAGTGCTTTTCGGTGACGTACATATATTTCAAAGAAAATAAAATTAATGTATAGTATTAATGATGTTTCTTAAACATTGCTCTCCGTCTAAAATAATTTATTTAAAATTTTTAATATATAAATTGGATTAGTATTTAGAGTTTCCAAACGCTCCGGAATATAATTGACCACTTTTTTTAAACAGTAATTTTTGGCTTAAAGTATTGCAAACATTCGAAGCTAAACATCTGGGCTGATAGTCAATCCAAAAAATACTTTTAAAAATTACTGCATGCAAAAAGTGGTTAATTATATTCTGGAGTAGTTGACAACTTCAATTATATTATAATGTTTTATACATAAAATGTAAGAATAATAACCCATTCGTGTTACAATAATTACGTTTAACATTTAGCACTCTTTTACGGGATTTAACTTAATAATAATAATAATAATTTATTTAGAGTCTAAGAGCAGTGATTAAAAAGGGTGTTTTATTTATTTATTTATTTATTTATATATTTTTGGTGTTTTATTTGCTTTAACCTGTTGGCTTTCATCGTTGCAAAGGCATGATAGTCACAAAAACAAATTTAGGTATATTTGGCAAAACACTGGACCTTGTCTATTGTAGACGTCGGGTAAAACAAAGAACGGTTTAATTTGAGTTATTATATACATATTTAAATATCTGTTTGCATTACTCTGAATTACTTTATGTAAGCCATGAGTCTTGGGGGGAGAGGGGGGGGGTGTTAAACTGCTTTAAATTTGTTAGTGAAAATTTTATGATGGATGCAGAAGTTGACCAAGATCTCACAGTTTTATCAAGATCATGTTGAGAAGACAAGTTGATCATCTGAAAAATGTAAAAAATCTTATTAGGTAAACATTTTTTTTACTCATTTCTCAGAATGAGAAAATAAGTTCTATATTTGTTAGATATTATGCATATTTTTTGTAATATATTATAAGTATTAATAATTTTTACTATTAATTCTATGTTTGTAAGCTAGTGTAGAGCCGCGCTTACAGACGCATTGAAGGATTTGATGGGGTTCTGGTGGATGTTGTTATCAAATGGAATTTCGTATCGTAACAGCTTGGAGAAGCGATGGGGAGAGTGGCCCAAAACGGGTAGGTCGCCCAAAGCGGGTAGGCATTCGTATATTGCCGCATAGTGCGCATGCGCTAATATCGACATGTGCCGTGAGTACCCGAACCCTCCCGAGTTTCATCCAGTCCCAACGGTCCACCGGCGTAGCAACATGGCGTAACGAGACACAAAATAAAATAATTGGGAAATTCGATAAAAAACTGAAGGTATGTAATTCTTGACTGGTCGAAAACCAGCTTATTATTTTTATTGCCAATATTACTACATTATTTTGATGCTATCTACCGATAAATTACCCTGATGTTTCTGGGTTTTTTATTTTTTTGTTTGAGGTTATTATTCTTCAAGTAAAAATGTACTTTCGGGGGTCAAAACGGGTATCTGCCGGGTAGATACCCGTTTTGTCTTGATACATTTTAATTCTAATTTTTCTGCAGTTTGTTATAGATGGTTAATAAATATAAAAGGAAGACAAATCAAGCAGCCTGGTGTAAAGTAGCAATGAAACATTCTATGAAAGAATCCGAAACAACTTCGGTTTCGGCAGACCTTTAATTAGGCTGATAAAATAAGTCAAAAATTGTTCTATGAAGGTTATTTTTGATGATAATTATAAGTTCAATTAAAATTTCAATAGTAGTCCTTAAGGAAATTAATATGTGCTCAGATTTGTAAAATATAATGTACTTACCCGCTTTGCCCGAACGGCTTACCCGCTTTAGGCCGCCTTGTAGGACAAAGTGGGTTTTTTAAGCATTTTTAATTTTTGATAATAAACAATTATTATAAATAAAATAACGCAATACTCATTTTTTTTAAGATCCCTAGGAAATAAATCAATAATGTTGGTGATAAAAGCCCCAAAACGACTATTTTTGGATATCTATCGTTAACCTACCCGCTTTAGGCCACTCTCCTCTATATGCTATTCTATATCATCAACAATGCAACCAGCCTCTCATTTCTCAGCTTATAAGCGGACTATTAACTTGCGAAAGTATGTGATACCTCCTAATGTGTGAGAAACTTTAGGTTGCACAAAAGATTTCTCTCTCTTTTCCATTCACAGCATTTTTGATTGTTCACCCACCAAAACAAACAAATTATACCTTTTTTCTTTTTTTCAAAGAGCATACAAATGAGATTTATGTAATACCTTGTAGTCATTATTTTAAAACTCTTTTGTAATGAGTCCAGATTTCATTGGGAATGGGAAAAATTGAAACTAACTCTAAAATCCACCAAACCGTATCCTTGAGGAATACAAGATTTCAAAATATGTATATTTTTTCTTTTCACTGTTGCCATCACAGTTATTATTATTATTAATATATAATTTTTCTGGTTGTTATTTTTTTTTCGTTTAATAACATTTTTTAGGAGATGCTTTATCCTTCCCTCGCCTGACCTCGAAATTAGACCAATGGAGAAGTGGTCTGCTTCGGACACACCCTTCATTGAAAGATCCTTGGGTTGTGTTCTCTGAGATGAGATATTTCCCGGGTTCATCTCGCCTCGGTGTCCTTCAGAAGAGGGCGGAGGGATGGTGCTTCCAAAAACCTGGTACCGAAAATTTGGGTCCTCATTGTAAGTCAGCTCGTGGGTCTGTTTCCCCAGTGAAAAACAAAGAGCCAGGTGATGGGGGGGATGGGAATTAAATTATCACATGATGACGCTGGTAGGAAGGTATATATTTTTTTTCCTTTTGGTATTATTAAAACGTTATTAATGCATTGAATGCATGCAAAAGACAGTTTGGTGCCTTCAATGCTAAATGATTTTGTTAATCATTTATAAGTTTTTACTGCCGTTATTAAACAGTGTATTTATTTTTTTTTCTTGGAAAACCTTGAATAAATGGCTATTTTTATAGCTAGTTTCACTTTACGCTCAGTGTCACAAACACGAGGGGTTGGGATAAAGGGGTACAAATTATCAAACTCGGTATTATTAAAAAGAACTAGAACATCTTAGGAATGTTCTTTTTTTTTTTGTTGTTGTTATTATTTTTTTTAGCTTTTTCCTTTTTTGATTCTTTCAACAGGAAACGAACTAAAAGAAAAAAAAAAAAAATCAGAGTTCTTCTGACTCTGATCACTTTAAGGAAGTGCAAGGAAAATAAATAATTCCAAATTTATGCTTAATAAAACACTTTAAATTCAATCGAAAAGAATAAAGCAATGAACATGGTAGACGGTTGAAATGTAATGGTCCATTGTTCTGGCCTGTCACGCGGCTAATGATCTAACGGTCTGGAGTTTGGGGCGGTTTTCTCCAGATGTAACGGTGATACAGGTTAGAACCCCTTAAGAATCCTCCGATCAAGGCATACCCTCTTAGGAAAAGCTGAGTGTAGAGCCTTAAAAACAAAAAATTCCTTATTAGTACATATATTGCTGTCAAGCGAATAGGGAAATCAAATCAAACTAAACTCTCAAAGAGCTTTATATCTGGGAATTCTTGTGTATGATCCTGTAAAAAGCCTGATGGCAATTTTTACGTATCATTTCATCTGAAAACTGTTCCGTTAATTACAATTTTTTGTTCAATAATCAAAAATAATTTTCGTTTACACATCTGCAAGTTGTTTTCCCTTTTTTCTTATCAAATGTGAATAATTTTGAAAGCACTGGTTTTACGGAGCAACACACTACAAAAAAAGAGAGACAAAGAAAAAATTCGAGTGCAAGTGACACTTATTATTATTTTACTTTTTAATTCAAGCAAGACACAAACGCGTCATGTCTTTCAAATTTCGGCAATGGTAATGGTTCGGTAAATGGTCTATTATGTATGTTGAATCTCATTATTAAAAAAAAAAAAAAAACATATTAAAAGGAAGATACGTATTAAAAGCAGAATTTGTGTTAAGTAAGTAGTTAACACTGACGCTTCGCTTAATATTTTAAGTTAAAATGGCTAAGCAAACCAAAATTAAAAATTTCATAAATTTTCAATACATATATATAATGCATCTACAAACTACTGAAAGCAGAAACAAAATGGAGAAACTAGGGAAACAAGTCAAACTTCAAGCAATAGATCTCAATAAACTTGTTTATTTCGTAATTATTTTTATAAATTATTCACAAGAGCCGAGGAATATATATATAGTAAAAAGCATAACTTACGAATCAACGTAGCATCCACTTGGTAAATACGAAATTCTAAAATATCCATGGAATGATTGATGAGGAAAATAAGGAATTCAAAATCTTAATAGGAATAAGCAGACAAAAGCAGCAGATTGAAATGCAAACATTGGTAAATCAGAAAAAGAAGACGGAATTGGATAGAGTAAAACAATAGGTAGCAAGAATCGGCTAAAATTTTCAGGCCCCACGGACCGAATACTTGCTACCAAGATAAAAAACGAAATAGCAGGATTTCAATGCAGTTACTTAACACAAAGAAAGCTAAATATGTAACTAGCAGGGGGCTATCTTGTTATGAAGTAAAAAGTAATAGTAAAGACATACCCAGAAAAAATGTAATTATGAAGAGAAAATGGAGAAGTAGCAACCGAAGGATTAAGCCTGAAAACATGGCGCAACTATGGAGCTGTTGCCAATTGAAGCTGGAAAATTGTACGTTGCCAGAAAAAATTGGAGAAAAATTGAACAATAAGTAAAAAGTAAGAGTAAGTAAAAAAAATAAAAAATAATAAAAAATAATAATAAGAAGAAGAAGAGGAAGAAAACACAGTAAATTAAGTTAAAAAAATTAAATTAATTAATTAAAAATTATTATTAAGGTTATGATAATTATTATGATATTTTTCAAGGATGACATCTAACTGCTTAAATAGCTGTCTATTATATGCCTAGAGATATTTCTGAGATTATACTAATTAAAAGAAGAGCTTTTATATTTAGATGATAACTGTGATCATTAGTTCATTTGTACTTTTTCTTTTTTTAATAAAACATGTACTAAAAAGCCAGAATTTTATCGTTATTTAGTATTATATTTATATATATATATATATATAATTAATAAGTAAAGCACTAAGAATTTACTGCAAAAACGGCATACTCCGTAAAAAAAAATAATAATAATTAATTAATTAATTACACACATACATATATATCAGAATCAGAGGGCCAAGCAGAACAGTTCATTTATTTATTTATTGACTAGAACCAAGGTGTGTCAAACAGTACACCTCTTCACAAAACACACTAACAAGATGCTATTTTTAACATAAAAACTGAACCAAAATACAACTCAGTACTTTACAGGAGATTTTTTTTTTCTTTAATAAGAACGTCAAAAATCATATTAACAGCGTTTTTTTCTTTTACACTTAGTTCTGTGGGGAGGGGGGTTGACATCACCAGGTATAAATAAAATCACTGCAATATGTTGAACCAACGGAAGGCCTCATTCTTGAAGAGCGTCCAATGGCAACGACTGCCCTTTTTCAGCAGTCGTTTCATCAGCCCTTTTTTCAGCAACGACTGCCCTTTTTCAGAACTGGACAGTATATCCAGTTATTCTTCTATATCGGTGTAAAAATGAATGCTTTTCAAAGCACTAAGGAGTTTTAATCTTATAGTAATTTAATGTCTGTACGAATGCTCATTCAACATAGTTAACCGTCCTGATTAATTCAAGTTTCAATTTTTTTTTTTTTTCAATTTAACTATGGAAAATGTGAGTTTTGCCACAACACCTTTCACATGTTCGCATCTATTTTACCTTACATAGGTAGCAACAAAGTAGTTACTTCGAAATATGACTTTCAGGCTAATTTTTTTTGCTTTTGTTAAGGCAAAACACACTAAGTCTATGTTCCAAAGGGAGGAATGTCTTGTACGGAGGCCTTTTAAAGGTTTCTAACGCGTATTCACGTTACATCTGGAGAAAACGGGCCAAAACTCCAGATCGCTAAATCGACAGCCGCGCTGTAGGCCAGAGTCCTGCTCCTTCACACTTAAGAGACCTACCAGTGTCCAGTATCTTATCCACTCGGTGATGGATCAACTATGTCAGACAATATTTAGTTTAATATTGATTGCCACAAAATAAAATCCCACGTTACTCGTCCTAAATAGAGAGAGAGAGAGAGAGAGAGAGAGAGAGAGAGTCGCTATATATTTTCATTTAAGAAAGCTTTCCTTTTATTGCCGTTAGATGGCAGCACTAAAATAAATAAATCTACTGCAATAGTTTCTTTAAATTTTGAACCATTTCCAAATCGTAAAAATTTTAGACACAAAACTAAAAAAATGAAAATAGTAATTTAAATTCTAAAAAATAATATATGACATTTTTAAAGCTATTTATTAAAAAGTATAAAAGTATTTCTCTCAGCCCCATACAAATTGCAGGAATGCTCAGGGAGTACGTTGACGGTGCAAACTGTGCCACTAAGATTTTTAATGGGGTGGGTGGGTGCAAAGGAAATTTTAAGGGGATCTGATAAATGAATTGACCCACAGAAAAAGAAAGACAGCTACGATTCGCACCACACCCTTAAAAAAATTCAATAAACCAGTTGTTTCCAGTGACGCGTCTTAAGGGGGGGGGGGGGAGTACTTTCCAGACACAATCCATACATGCTAAAATTTTCAATCGTTATATGAAAAATGCATATACTTTTTTTCCGCATGGGATCTGAATATTCGTCTTTCTTGCCATAATTGCTTTGTGAAATATCTCTAAGATTCACTTTTTAATCTGGAGAAAAAAGATTATTTTATTGAGGGAGGAAGGGGGAAATGGGTTGTACTTTATTATCCACTCCTTTGAATAGAGATCTGAAATTTCAGGGCCTAATCTGAAGCCTAAACCCTGAAAGGCCCGCGGGCCGTTCTTTTGTCAGCGTTCGGTATTTATTATTATTATTATTATTATTATTATTATTATTATGATCTGAAGTCTATGGGTATGAACAGAGTCTTTTTTTTTTTTTTGTTGTTGTTTATTAATTAGTAGGTATTCAAGAATAACCATTTATCAAAGTTAAAATAAACGCTGCAGTACTCTCTCGATAATCCCAACCAGCTGTTGCCGGGAAAAGGGGGTTGCTTGATGATTGAAAAATTCGGGTTGCATAAAATCTAAAAAACATGTAGTAGTACATTCAACAGGTGCACCCACGTAGGGGGCTCCGGCGGCTAAAGCCCCCCCCCCCCTCCTAAAAGTGGAGTGTTAAAAGTGAAAGGCTTTAAAATTTGAAAATTGTCACTAATGAATTAAAGTATTTTATTTTTTTTTAATTGCCTTCAAATTATTTCTAAAATATATTTTACCAAAAAAAAGACTCTGGTTTTTAAATAAATATTTACAGTTAGTGTAGGAAACACAGTTTAACTCGATTATAACGTCACTGGAAAGATCAGATGATTATTTATGATTCTATAAGGAGTTACATTGAGAGAGATTGTGTTCTATGGGCAAGTCAAGTGGTTCCGAATATTTTGACGCTATAAGAGAGTTGTATAATAGAGGTCACTACAGAGGAGTATTTGTAGTCCAGCCCCCCTAAACTAAAATTATGGGTGCGCCACTGAATAGAACACTATATTATTATTGGATACACACAATGTTAAACTTATTGTACACATTCAATGCATTTTGTTATTTTTTTAATATTCTATGATTTAGTTGTTGTGTGTGATTAAGGCAACGCTACTCTATGGCGATCTGCCTAAGGGGGGCCTGCCTTGGTAGGAGGACTTTCTAAGGGGTTCTAACGCGTATTCACGTTACATCTGGAGAAAACCTACCAAAACTCCAGACCGTTAGATCGACAGCCGCGCGATGGGACCTAAACCTGGGACCTCCACACTTCGGCCATCTACCATTTTCAGTGGCATAACCACTGATTCTATGATTTAGATCAAAATAAACTTTATTTTCAAGATATATGCTTTCAATCCTTGTCATTCACGTCTTTTAGAAATCTGGTAAAATATCAATATAAATATTGATTGCATGGCATATGTATGTGATGTCAATTTTTCTTTTAAAAATCAGAAAAACTACTGTTTATTTATTTATTTTTTAAATTCAACATTATTCCTCACCGCTCTTTCATCATACTGCCACTTAGTTAAGAATAAACGAATGAATCATTAAGGAGAGAGTCAATTCAAAACATCCGAATGATCTCTCGATTAAGAATTTATTTCGATTAAGATTGTGCCGTCGCTAGATCTAATATTTCATTTTGCATTAGCGAATGGAGGCGAAGGATTTAGGGAAATTAACAGGAATAAATGTTGTTGTTACGTAGAAAATTCGTATTATCACCGCATGTGTTGATTTTTAAAGGGAAAATTCCCCTCTCCCTCTCTTCTCCCCAAACAGATAATTTTCCCCTTCAAATGCCGACTACTTTACCTTTTCCATTTCGGATTATGGTAGTGTTCGGAGTTCCGAAGTTCCAATAACTGAGAGAGCAGTGTAATGTATGTGAGTACACGCTTTAAAAAAAAAAAAGAGCCAAATTAGCTCTTTTAAGAATTAAAAGCCTTCTGAGCTAATTTAGTTCCTTCGGAGCGAATTTAGTTCTTTTTTTTTAAGCGCGTATGTACACTTTTCTGAAAAAATTATTTTAAAGTACATCTATATTTCCAGCATTGACGTACAGTCGATGGACTTCGGGGACTAGGCTAGTCCGATAAATATTTTCAGAAAATTTCAATCGACAATTTTTGAAAAATCTGGAAAGTTTTTTTTTTTTTCCTTTTTTCACATAAAGAGAGATCCAATGTTAATTCTGTAAACCGAAATATTTTTGCAAATATTTTTCAATTAAACCGAAATATTTTTGAAGTATTTTTCAATTACCCATTCTCCTTAGTCCGATCAGTGATCTCAAACTCTTTTTCCCCATACTCTGTAGATTCGTCCAAGGGGCATGCTGACAAATTCCTGTTCCCTTGCCAGTCTAACACGTTTAACCCTTTAACGCCCAGTGTTCCCACCCTGGGAACACCAAACTCTGACGTTTTGACAGTTGCCCGTCACGAAGAATAGATTTGGTTTCTATAAAAATAGCTGCGGGTGACATAGCTCCACGAGAATGTTTTACTTTTTAGAAGGTCATTTCCCGTAAAGAAATAGTCACTATTATTTTTAAAAGCACTATCATCTGCTGAAAAATGGAAGAATGCGAGAACAGCAGGATAGATTGCCCAATGCTGAAAAAAGGGCAGCCTTTGCCCTTTTTTCAGCATTGGGAAAGGGTTGCGCCTCAAAGGGTTAAGAACAATAGGCGTTCTGTAGAAAACGGTTTTTTTCTTGTTTGTTTGTTTGTTCGTTTTTACTCTTAATTATTCTCAAGGGTCATTTTAAATCTTACAAGAATGTTCACAGTTATTAAAAATTCACGATCACAAATTTTTAGATAGTTTTTTGGTTGATTAAGAAAAGCTGCAAGACGACCTCCTAAAGAGGAGTACCTTGGGCGGAGGGTTTTTTAAGGTATTCGAACACGTATTCACGTTATATCCAGAGGAAACTTCCCAAAACTCCAGAACTTTAGATCGACTGCCGCTTGGTAGGCTAGAACCTTGGATCGTCACACTTTAGCCATCTACCTAGGGATGGACGCGAGACGATTTTTTGCGAGACGAGACAGAGATTTACAGCTTTTTTTGCGAGACGAGACACACATTTTTAACATTACGATATAGGGATTTTGAGAGACAAGACAAAGCTTTTGGGCTATTTTGCGAGACGCGAGACGCCTATTTTTCGTCTCGCGTCTTAATTTTATGTCCCTACAACTACCAACGTTGAGCGTCTATTCACTCGGCCATTGGTTCGTCACAAATTTTTAGAGTAGTCTATATGTATACGGATCTAAATCGTTTTTAAGGACTAGGAGAAATTGTATTATACTTTTAAGTCCGTTCAAAAAAATTAGGCTATCTTTTAATAGAGGTGTATAATTCCACGATCCAAGAAATAAGTTCTTTCAGGACGCATTTCCAAAACTTGCATTCTATATTTTAAAAGTAACCACTATATGGGGTATAAGTGAGATTCTATCCTTCTCCCTATTGTTATAGCCGGCACTCTATCTCAGTTTTTGCAGAAGAGCAATGGCAATGCGCATCACTTTGAATTTTTAATCGAACGAGGTTCAAGGAATCGTTTCTGCCAGTTGGATACAAAACAATGCTTTGTATCGAAAATGGAAAACTGAAATCAATGATAAATATGGAGAGAATGTCTCAAAAAGTAAAATTATCATAGTAACAATATAAACATAGGGAGGGGAGAGGGTGGGGAGCTAGGCGTCGATGCGAGACGGGTATTTGCAACTGTTCAGCAGAGATAAGACAGGCCATATCCCGTTACTTCGGGGCGTATGAATTTTGTATTGTATTGTATTGTGTATGACGGCAAAGCTGCTCGAGTGCTATTTGCCTACGGAGGGGTGCCTTGGGCGAAGGACTTTTTAAGGGGTTCTAACGCCGTATGGATTTCGAGATACAAGCCAAAGCTTGCAGTGTCTATGCGAGACAAGGTAGTCTTTTTTCCTGGTCTCCAGGGTAAGTTTAAGGTCTTCGGAGTCCCTAGGACTAGAACTTTTTGTGGCCCCTATACAGTCATATTTTCTTGACGCATATAAGTCACTGGGTACAAATATTTGTTCGAGGTGGCATACAGAGGGGGAGGAGAGTTCAACCCCCTCTCTTGTCCATAAATTTTTAAGATAAACATTATCCAAAGTTTACTGTCTGATCGAGATAAATGTACTTTGTGTTATCCATTGCGGCATGTGTCGTAAAAATGCTTCAATATTTATGTCATTGATGCTTTTATGCTAATTTTTTTTAAATAGAAAAAGATCTATTTTAGTGGCGTAGCCATAAAATTTTCATAGGGGGTTATGACTACTGCAATTCACATATATGTATACGTGAGTGTGATAAGGGAATGAAGAATATGCATTTTGTATGGCAAACAATTACTCATCGGAGGGGGGGGTTATGACATCCTTATCCCCCTCCCTTGACTACGCCACTGATCTATTTTAATCATTTTAGGGCCCCTAAAATTTAGAGGCCCTAGGTCACGGCCTAATTGACCTGTGCGTCAATCAGGCCTGGTTGGTCTCTCAACCATTCCTATGATACTCGACGTTATTATATTAAAAAAAAAATATGAGTACATATTTAAATTTTAAACATAACTTACATGGCAAACCTTAAAAGTGAATAATCCGACTTGATTTTGTCATAAACACAGACTCCTTTCACGCCCATGGTTTTTTACACACACTCCAATTCAGGTAACAAATATATTTCAGCACACCTATAAATCATGCATATAAATCAGCACCTTTTCATCTCTCCAAGACACTTTTAGAAAAAACATTAATCCAATTTCATTTCGTGGAAATCACAAACACTGCTGAATTTTTAAAATGAATATATTACTCCTTCCACTTGCTTGTCTCATGTCGCGCACATGCTAGAAGACAATCAAAATGATGTAGTATTCACTGTTTTCATAATTTAACCCTTTAAATCTTCTTGCAACGGTGAAGCGATGTTGCATCATTTAAAAAAAGACGCCCTTCTTTTTTTTTTTTTCTCTTTTTTCTCTGAGTGACCTCTAAAGCAGAGGTACATATTACTCTCGCTTTCTATCGTGAGGTGGCTTCAATTTCAGAATGCGCCAACACAGAATGTTTATGATTACCTCAGCTGTCTAATATCGATAGTACAAGAGTATTATTAGATGTTACAGCGTAAAATAATATGATTTGAGCATATTTTGAGGAAACTCAGAAACTTTGATTACCACTGTAGGAAGTGCTGAAGGGCTTCGTTATTCTCCGTCAACAAAGTTTTGCGTGCATACATAATTTTGCTTACAATCTTAATAAAAATACCAATGGATATTCTTCCAAAATTGTATCATGTGCGCATGTCATAGGATAAAGGACAGTCACACACAATGTACATTTATGTGATCCATATAAATACATGAAGAACTGACTGTTTAAGTGGAAGATTATTGAAAGTTTTAAAGAGATTTATATTCAATTTCATTGGGTCATGAGACTACTTATCCTTTTGTGCCCACTGACTTCGTAATAGAAAACCTAATTCTCACCCAGTGAAAATATTGCATTTTTTTCCTTGTATTACTTAAGGCGCCATCAATAGTCGATGAACTTTTGTACGTGACTAAGTAAGACTGGTAAATCACAGTTCTGGTCAGAACTTCATTTTGAACCAGAGTCGGTGGAGCTAGTTATCTGAAATTTTGGTAGGTTTGTTTTTTCCCCTGTTGTAACATGGATGAATGCTGGCCAACTGAAAGAACGTTTTACTTAGGCTTTCGTACATAATTGGCACAACCAACACAATCTTCGTCGTGCACCGGAATTAATTCATTCATAGCATATATCTTATGCACATACAGGATTCTAGAAAAAGGTATGACGGACTAGAAAAAGGTATGAAACTTTGTTAAACAAAAGCTGTATGAAAATTATATATTGGTAAGAGTAGTCCCTCTGTCAAGCACTTATAGAAGACAATTTCTCATTATTCCAACGTCAATTTATGACACTCACAGAAAAATGCACACACACAATGTATTTCACAATGTCAGAGAAACCAAGACTACTCTCATGGCTTCCCGTGCACAACTTATCCCAAAAATCTATGTTACAACACCCATGCCAGAAGTGAATTAAAATGGCGCAGTTTTTAGCTGTTATTTATATAAATTTTGTCCGTTGAAGTCCACTTGCAACGCGGAAGCGATATTGCATCATTCCAGAAAGAAAGAGACTCACTTGCAAAGGTGGAGTGACCTTTACTTTGGACGACGACTTCAAAGACTCTTCGCTTTTACCGTAAACACAGATTCGATTTCTACAAGCAGTAATAATTGGGAAAAAAAGCCAGTGGGTAGATCCAGAAAAAGTTTTGATAGGGGGCGATAAATTAGGGTGAATCATTTTATCAGAATGAGCAGAAATTGACTAAGCATAAGCTGGCCTTTCTTTTTTTTTTTTTTATAATCTTGAACGTAAGTTTAACCTGCTCGCTTTCGTTCGTTTGCTTGTTTGTGTGCTGTGTCAAAGCTGCGCAAGGGCCATCTGCCTAGCATGGGGAGGAGATGAAGGGCCTGGTCAGAGGACGTTTAAGGGTTTCTAATGCGTATTTACATAGCTCGTCCAGAAAACCGACCAAAACTCCAGAGCATTAGATCGACAGCCTAATGCTCTGGAGGCGCTCTCATCAATAAAAAGACACACCATTTTTAAGATTCCTCTTCTTTGACCCATTCACCCTAGCTGAAAGCATAAGCGCACCCACGGAGGGGGCTATGGGGGCTAAAGCCCTCCACCCCCTGTAAGGGTGAAGTGTTAGAAGTGAAAATCTTTAAAAATTGAAAATTGTCACTATGAATTAAAGTATTTTATTTTTTTTTAATTGCTTTCAAATTATTTCTAAAAGTATTTTTTACCAAAAAAAGACTCTAGTTTTTAAATAAATACTTACAGTTAGTGTCTGAAACACTGTTTAACTCGATTACAGCTCCACTGACAAGATCAGATAATTATTTATGATTCTAAGGAGCTGCATTGATAGTGAGATTGCAGTGGCGTAGCCAAGGGGAGGTTAGGGGGTCACAACAAGGCCGGCCTAAGGTGGGATGCGAATGTTGGCGATCGCCTAAGGCTCGCGCTTATAGAGGCCTCGCTAGTGGGCCATTTTATTGCTATCTCATAAGACATGATAGAGAAGAGGCCCCACTCTTGATCTTCGCCTGGGGCCCGGCACGTCCCTCGGGCCGTCTCTGGTCACAACCCCCCCCCCCCATGAAGAATTTTTGCCATACAAAATGTATATTCTTCACTCCCTTATCACACACACCTATACATATATATGAGTTGAAGTAGTCTTAACCCCCCTCCCATGAAAATTTTCTGTCTACACCACTGTGGGCTTGCGTTCTATGGGCAAGTCAAGTGGTTCAGAATATTTTGACGTTATAAGAGAGTTGTAAGTATAATAGAGCTCACTATAGAGGAGTATTTGTAGCCCAGCACACCCCCCCAACTAAAATCCTGGGTGCGCCACTGGCTGAAAGGGTATGTAGACCTTGCGGTCCAGTTTTCTATAGCTTGGTACCCGCGTGGGATTTTAAAGACGTTTCACATCAAAAGGGAGATAGATACACCCTACAACAAGACACTATAACAGTTCTAAATGCAAAATTAACGTCGTTGCCCACTTGAACAGATTTCAGCAGTATTTAATAAGCAAAACAATTTATTCACTCAACACCATACTGGAGATATTCACTCAACGCCACAATAGAGCCTTGCCTAAGGGCGTTTCCCAGCAAACCGGAATCCGAGATCCGATAAGATTCCGAAAACTCCATGACACGTGACAGGGGGAGTTCTTTTCACTCCATGTATTTTGCAATCTCTGAGAGTAGGTTTGTTTACTTTGCAGCACTATCGACAGGATTCCGAAAGTTCTCGGATTCCGATTATGTTCCATTAATACTTGAACACTGGTTCATTTATAAAATAACTCAACTCTTGCTTTCTTTGTGAACCAGATAAATATGAGTCAGAATCAAAATTCAGAATCAGCAAAGTGAGTTTGAGAAAGCAAAAACTCACTATGTATTAAGCATAATTTTTAAATATTAATATTGATGGGACAGTTTGGGACATTTGCCACAAACAGGATAAAATATTTCGAGGTGCAAAAGACGCCATCTCATCTGCCAAGAATTATGCATAAGGATGTATGGGGAACTGTTTTAATGGCCATCTTAATGAGAAATGATTATCGCCTATGCGCTTGCTTAAATCGCCAAATAATGAAAAAGTCACTATGGAATGGATGGTGAACGTCCAAGCTGTTCCGCTATTTTACGCTATACCTTGCCTATAAATGTACAGTTTCCATATCATCCCTTTTTTCTTTGGCGCGATAAATGACGTAATATGACAATAGTTAGCTATTGTTTACCTGTTGCTTAGACATCAAATTTCAATCAGCCAATTGCTGTAGGAATTTGTTGTTGGTGCAAATAGTTGTGTAATATTTAAAGTAAAAAAAATCGGGGATTAGGGGGGCAGAGCCGCCCCCCCCAGTGAAGGAAATATCAAGTGAATGTCCGGGGATTTAAAATCGACAAATATACAATACAAAATTTTACATTACTCTTAAAGAAAAAGAAATATATAGTATGGCGACATTAATTTAACGCCAAGACAGAACATCGTCAAAAATGGATGATACTAAAGCTGTTCCCATAAAAATAGAAATTTTTGTAAAAAAAGGCAAAGGCACAGCTTGGATATTTGTCACTGGCGATTTATCTATACAATCAATAATCATTTCCATTATAGTTTCGATTAAAACAATTGTCTGTGTATTCCTATACATAATCTTCAGCAGGTTGGCAGGTCGGCAGGTTGGCATATTTAGCACGGCGGAATGTTTCATTTAGCCGTAATGACAAATATCTAAGCTTTCCGGGGGGGGAGGGGGGTGTGACAGAACTTGTTTTCCTAGTAGCAGCTTTAGGCCACTCCTTGTCGATTTTTGAAATTTTGTCTGCTATGATCGGGCTGATTCTTGTAGTTTGAAGAGAAGGAACCGTCCGGAGTGCCATATTGTTCCGTCAGCCACAATTTCGAAAGAAAAATTCCATCCTTTTTACAGTCACCAAGATTTTGCAAATACTACTGCGCCAATTAATTGACTGAATGCTCTCAAATGTATTATTATTAGCATTATTAGCAAAAGCATTTTAATTTATTGGGTACTTGGAATTTATAGCGACTACCGAAACTTGCTTGGCGACATTAGATTACGCCAAGACCGCAACTATGCTTTTGGACTGCAAACGTCTGTAGCAGGGTTTCTTAAACATAATCTCTCACGGAACAAGCTCAGAGTCTATCAATTTTCAAAGAGCACCCCCTTTAAGACGACGAGATTGCTTTTTTCACGGAGTGCTAGCCATCTTCGTACGGGCGCAGTTTTAGAAACCCTGGTCTGGTCTATAGGAATGATGTATTTTACGTGCATACGCGTTCGAATGTAAACGTTTCGAAGATTTGGAACCAAGATCCGTCTTGGATTCAAAGATCTCCAAGATGGATCTTGGAGATGTTTGAGGGCAGCTCAAAGATCCAAAGATCTCCAAGATGGATCTTGGATCCATCTTGGAGAATTATATCTGCTGCTGGGTGATTGTATTTCAGAAGCTCTGTTACTCCACCAGTATCATTTATTGTTACCATTATATTATTTTCAGGGAAGAAGACGACAGAAGTTTGTACTATAGACGAGAGATCCGGCCTTGGCCCATGCCCTGCCGGGATGGAACCCGGGTATTTGCGTTGCCGGACAGGACATCTTTCTTCAGCGAAGAAGGCTCTACGCTTCCTTCGTCTACGACCGGATATCGTCTACGTGGAGATTGCTGCGTCCCGTTTAAGATGGTCACCAAGCGTTTGACGACCAAAAAGTTGACCATGCCAGACAAACTCGGGCACCAGTTCCAGTTAGCTCCGAATCCAAGATACGATCCGTTCAGCAGCGAATAGATAAAAGATCGTTTCTCGCAGTTAAGGAATTTGGAAACTCCTTTTTACAATTCAAAAAGTGCTGCAGAGAGAGAGAGAGTTCGCAAGCAATGATGAAACAGTAAAAAGTTACATAATTAAAATATATAGTCGTCATTTTGTTTTTCTTGTTTTTTCTTTAGTGCATTTTGTTAATAAAGACATTCTGAAAAGATTCAAACGGCAAACTGCTTAATTTGTTAATATTGTTTCGGGGGTCGTGAAATTTAAAAAAATCTGGAGTGTCTCCACTCGACTTTCCGAACACTTACGATTAAGATCATGACCAAGCATTTAAATAAATTTTAATCGATGAATAATTCAAACATATATACCAAATTGAAGCTCCATCAAATGCGCCGTTTAAACGCTAGCGCACTTGCAAGAATTTCTCCCCATCGGCCATAATGTAAAAGAAATCTTTGTCGTAGCCCTGTAAAAAAACTATAAGTCCTATGCACACCAAAATCAATACCGGTCTTGCGACGGTAGTTTATAACATATATACCC